>JBBCAQ010000034.1:20000000-20216828 GCA_038050395.1 Parthenolecanium corni | reverse complement strand
CGGTTCTAAATTAATGTTTTTAGAGGTAGCCGCTTTAGGATTCAAAGTCTTGGACAGTCACAATTTTGTTGCCGCTCCTTTAAGCGCATTCCCGAAAACGTTCGAACTTACCGAATTGAAAAAAGGTTATTTTCCCCATTATTTCAATACCAAAGAGAATGAAAATTACGTAGGTCCGATTCCAGACAAAAAACATTACGGTTACGATACTATGAAGGAGGACGCGCGGAAGAAATTTATCGAGTGGCACGACAAGAAGGTAGAAGAGGGTTACGTATTCGATTTAGCGAAAGAGTTGAAAGAATATTGCGATTCGGATGTAGATATATTACGAAAAGGATGTTTAGATTTTAGAAAACAATTTTTAGAGGTTGCGAATATAGATCCGTTCCAATATGTCACTATCGCTAGCGTGTGTATGGCCGTATACAGGCATAGTCATTTAAAAGAAAAAACCATAGCCGTTGTAGAAAATTTTCTCAAAGATAATTACTCGAAACAATCTATACTTTGGTTAGAATCGTTTAATAATCCAAATATTAAACACGCTTTGAACGGTGGAGAGGTTGAACTATGCGGTGCTAGAGTGGACGGATTCGACCACGATAATAAAATTGTATATCAATACCACGGATGTTTATGGCACGGCTGCCCGAAATGCTACGACGGTGAATTTATTAACCCGATGAATAAGACTTCGTGCGATGATTTACTACAGAAAACGAAAGATCGAACCAAAAGACTGGAAAGAGCGGGGTATACGGTAATCGAGGAATGGGAATGCAAGTGGGTGAAAACAAAACGGTACAAAGAGTTGGCGAAGGAAAGAGAAATTATCGAACCCTTGAACCCTCGTGACGCTCTCTTCGGAGGACGAACCGAGGTATTCAAGTTAAAATATTCAACGAAGAATGTAAAAAAATCACTTAAAAAACAGAATCAGAGAGACGATACGGAGGACGAGTTAGATACGGACTTAGAGAACTCGACCGAAGAGGAATTATTAGTGAAATATGCGGATGTTGTGAGTTTGTACCCATCTGTAATGTATTACGATTACTACCCTATCGGACACCCTACAAAAATAGTCAAACCTGGAAGGCACGATACATCTTGGTATGGTCTAATAAAATGTAAAATTTTACCACCGAAAAATCTTTACATTCCTGTTCTACCAGTACGCGTGAAAATGTATAAGGCAGAGAAATTAGTATTTCCCTTATGTACGAAGTGCGCTGAGAATCAGCAACCGTTATGTAACCATACGGACGAAGAACGACAGATCACAGGTACTTGGTCAACTATCGAGGTGAACAAGGCCATAGAAATGGGGTATAAAGTGACCGATGTGTACGAAGTGTGGGATTTCGACAAGAGTAACTCCTTATGGAAAGGTTACGTGACAGCGTTTATGAAATTGAAGTTAGAAACTAGTCCTCATAATTACCCTAGCAACGAGGCGTATGCGCAGGATATCGAAGAGAAGATGGGTATTAAATTGGATATCGATAAAATCGCTTCCAATCCCGGTAAGAGAGCCGTAGCGAAACTGTGTCTAAATTCTCTATGGGGTAAATTCGGTCAAAGACAGAATATGTCGCAAACAGAATTCGTAAGCGATCCCTATAGATTTTACGAAATTTTATTGGACGATCGGTTGCAAGATGTTAACGTAATTTACGTTACCGATGAAATGGTCCAGGTAAATTACCGGTACAAAGAAGCTTTCGTAGAAAATACGTTCAGTACTAATATTTTCGTAGCCATTTATACAACAGCGAATGCCCGCCTAAGACTATACAAACAGTTAGAAAGACTAGACAGATACGTTATGTACTGCGATACCGACAGTATAGTTTATCTCGATAACGGTCAAAATACTATTCCTCACGGTGAGATGTTAGGCGAATGGACGGATGAGTTGAACGGGGGTCACATCGAAAGGTGGTTAGCTACTGGGCCGAAATCTTATCATTACGTTACAAATACTGGAAAAACTACAACTAAGGTAAAAGGTTTTACTCTACACCACAAAAACGCTTTGAAAATAAACGGCGAAGCTATGGAAAAGATGATAGACGGTGAAATTCAAAATGTTGTAATTTCCGATAGACAAATTACCAGAGATCAAGATTCTAAACAACTCGTGAATAAAGAACAGAAAAAGACCTTTTCGTTTGGATTTGACAAGAGACTCATAACTGACAATTACGATACTAAACCTTACGGTTTTGCGGCTTAAAATCTCGGTAAATTAGTCCGATTTTATGACGCGATCAAATTTTTGTTTATACTTACCTTCTTCCGTGTCAACGACTAGAAATCCGTACGAGATGTTCCAGCAACTGCTGCATAAACTTCTGAATTTTGGAAAACTCAAATCACTGATGTATTCGTTATACAACTGTCTCAAATTTACATTGTCTTGCCGAAAAATTATAAGAAAATTGAAATTTTCTCTTATACCAGACTTTTTAGGTATCTTAGTATAAGACTGAGATAAATAAAAACACGAAATTTTTCTATGCCTACCTCTCAAGAAAAAATTAGCGATTTTGTCTTGACCTTCTGTCAGTACATCGTCAAAAATAATGCTCGCACCTTCGTCAACTTTCTCAGGCAACATCAGATTATCGGGTGTACATTTCACAAACTTCAATTTAGTACGATTACTCTTGTTATAACTATCAACCAAAGTTTCTAACTTTAAATATTTATCTTGAAAAGCTGTACGAGAACATAAATATATTGATGCTACGGGTTCGTGATGAAGTAAAATAGTCATAAGGACGTTAGTTTTACCACAACCACTAGGCCCGAAAATACCGCATCTCATTATGTTGGGAAACATTTCCACAACACGCCGAGAAGACTGTATTTCGTCATCGAAATTAATAACCTGAATACTCATTATTAAATTACGAATGAAAACAATTATGTTCGAGTTTGACTATTACATGTATTCGCTTTATAGTTTTATAAACGAATCAGGTACAAAAAACATAACACCCACCACCTCACAACGAACAAACAAAACAACTAGGTTAATATAGGTAACTCGTAGTTACAAAAAATGAATAAAAAGATTAAAATATGGTTAGTTAAAACAAAACAACAACTAGGTTAATATAGGTAACTCGAAGTTACAAAATGAATAAAAAGATTAAAATATGGTTAGTTAAAACAAAGTAAACAAAACAAAACAAAACAACGACATGGTTAAAATATGGTTAAAATGCGATTAAAATGCGATTAAAAATAGGTAACTCGTAGTTACGATAAAAACAGACCTCAGCCGACTTCGTATTTTCAAACGCCTAGTCTCGTCGTATACTCTAGTTACGAGTCATCGGGGGCAGAAAAGTACCCCGAGTCGGACTGCGGTAATTCTAACTCGAAAGAATCTTCCTCCTCTTCGTCGCTAGAGTATACCACGGAGTACTCTACGTCGGACATATGAGGACTACCAGCATTCACCACCATGCTGGCCGCCTCGAAATCGAGCTGAGATCCGTGTAGGTACCACGGTAGCGGGTTATATTCTGCTTCTGGTGTGTTGACGGGTGTCGGAGTTGCCATATACGATGAGGTATCACATTCGTTAGCCAACAACGCGATACGTTTAGCGATCTCGTTCTCCAGGTACTCCGCCAAATGGTTGGCTATCCTGGCCTGACATAAAGCGGAACACCTGTGATCCTGCGGTGGGTCGCAGAACACGCAATCGTCCAGAGTCGGTGTCGTATCATTTTCGTCGTCGTCGTCGGATTCGTATGGAACATTAGGCCTGAAAAAGCCTAACGTTCTCGTTGACGGTGCTCCTGACGAAGGTCCGGCTGCTGTGTTGTTGTACCCGGCAAACAATGCCGCTGACGTTAAACGTCCGGCGGTGTTGTTGTTGATATAACCGGCAAACAACGAACCTCTCTGCGGTGTCGAATCTACAGATGATAATGTCGCTAGCGGTCTGCGGTTTGAGTTATCACAACGCGGGGCTTGAGGAACGTGATTCTCTTTATCCTCCTTCTCCATTGAGGGTGTAAACCGAAGCGGTGACGGTTCTGCGGAAAAGCCAGTTCGGTATTAATAAAAAATTTTAATGCAAAAAATCCGCGTAATATACGCGAAGTTTTCAAGACCAAAAAAAAAACAACAGAAATACCGAAACATAAACAAAATAGGCTAGAAACAAAAATCTTACTTCGAGTAGGCAATATCTCGCCATCGCGCCCTAATTCGTACCAACGACCGTCGGGTTGACGTATTAGGCCGGTCTCACCGTAAGCAGGTCGACCGCGTCGATGTGCGCGTTCGTCTAGAGAATGGTAAAAAATACTAAGTACGCGGTACAGAAAATGACAAAGAAAGACTTTGAAATTGTAAAAATCTTACTTCTCTGATGTGTAACATCGAACGAATCGCATACGTCCTCAAAATCGTCCCACGAATTGTAAAACAATATCCGCGAACATATTTCTTCTTCTTCAGGTTCCGTTAACGATTCGACGATATAAGATTCGCTTTCATCGATCAAGACTAGATATTAAACGAAGGTAATTAATTGAAGAAGATTTTTATAACAAAAAATAAATGGAAAATATTCGTACTTCTCATGAAGATCTCGCATTCTTCATCTTCGATGTCCTCCACGTACAGGGTGGAGTTGACAGTTAGTTCGAAAGTTCCGTCGCCTGTTTCCCACCAGACGCGCTTCCCCCTCAGGTCGTGGTTTCTACCAGGTTCGACGCAATCGACTACGAAATTCAAAGTTCGTTAATACTCCCAATTAAAAAGTTAATTCGTTATAGGAAAAAATTTCTTACTATTCATCATCAAACGCAACTCTTCTTCTTCCACATCTACTTCCGCATCGTAACGTATAAAAAATCTCTCGAGACCGCTGTCGTTACCGTTGGCGTTCCGACGAACGGATCGACACGGTGATGACGTCGCCAAAGGGGTTTGCAAACTATCATCTGTAAAATATCAAACGCCGATTAGATTTTTTCGCATTTATCGATTAGCCGTTTGGCTTAGACGGATTGATTTCATCCCTAAAATGTTGCGTAATAAAAATTACCCACCTTCGACGATAAATTCGTCCTCGGAATCCTCGTACACTGTCCATAATTGAGCCGGCATTTTGACTGGTATCGGTAAAAACGGTAACAAACTAATAAAGAACTTATAACTTATAAAAAATTCAACTAAAAACGCAATCAAATCGCTAAAAACGAAGTTTACTTATCGATACAAAAACACAGCCGTTATTTGAGGGTGAAATGACGCATCAAAATCGGAGACAAAATGGTGGTCTTAGTGCAAAAAACCGGTGGGATATATGACTCACCGGTTTTGATGATGTTGCGGATTCTGATTGGTTTATTCGGGGGTTGTTTACTTTTCCCCCAATGATCGATACTAACGCTCCTATCGACCATCGTCCGAGGGATGTATTAGCAGAAGGCACTTTTACAAGAGCGCCTTCCACAGGGGGCGCCTGCCTTTCACGAAAGGCAAGGCGCCTTTCACAGGGGGCATGTTGCCTTCTGTGAAAGTCACGTGCCTTCTACCAAGGGCTTTTTTTATTTACCGCCCTTGGTAGATTAAAGATGCAACAATGATCCGAGGCGCTCTTGCATTAATGATCATTTTACTTTATATTCGGACTTTAGCTACTAGATTATTTTTCATAGGATGAATTGCGTGAATTGTAGACTGGACTCTGGCTACTTGGTTAGTCTCGAGACTGTACCTTTCACGTTGCTAAGTCTCGTATAAGGTCGCTCGACCACTTTTCCACACGATATACTTCGAATAAACTTAATACTTCAGCCTTTCGTAAAAAATTATTTTCGATTTTTTGTACACGAAAAATGTGTTTTTCGTGTCGGCGATAGGATAGAAAAATCCACGTATATTACGTGGATTTTTTGAGACATGTTTGAAAATTTTTGAAAAATTTTTCAAAAGTTAGGCTGGTTCCCTAACCTTACTTCCTACCAATTATATATATTGCTTTATTAAGTTGTTTATATTTTTTTATATGTGTTCGTATTGCTTAAGTGTTCATAGTGCCGCGGTCAGGTTACAACGTGAAGCTTTCCCCTATACTTGTTATTGTGCTATACCCGTTATTATATGGTCGGCGACTTACTCTCACCGCAGAAGTGTTGAATTGCCGAATAGACATTTTGATGTCATACACGGCGATGATGTCGACAAGGACGACGAACGGGCTTAAATACCGAATGGCGTACGTTAAGCAATAATGAAGAACGTTGTCGTGTTGGTGCTAATGAAAATCTGATGAAGCGTATTGGAGAAGACATACTACCTCCACAGTATTGTGTGTCTCCTTTCGACGGTAAATATCTGTTTATAGAGGGACTCGGGCACCGTATGCCCGAGGTAGCGTATAATGACGCTAGATAGGTAATCCTATAGGAACACTTATTTAACGCCTAATCATAGCCGCCCGCGGCTGGAATCGAACTCGGTACTCGCTGCATTCGAAGCTCGGCGGTATCCAACCGTCCATACCAGCTCCGAAAGTAATACGACGAAAACTAACTTATAAACTTTTCTGAAAAACTTATTTCCGGCTTTTAGACCCCGAAAAATTTGTATTTCGGGGTGGGGTTGACGTAGAAAAATCCACGTAATATACGTGGATTTTTTGAGACCAACTTCGATTTTTCAATAATTTTTGAAAAATGTCTCGACTTTAGTGTGGGTTTTAGCCCTTGAAAATGTGTTATTTGGGGTCGGCGGTGGCTTAGAAAAATCCACGTATATTACGTGGATTTTTTGAGACCAACTTCGATTTTTAAAAAATTTGAAAAAAACCTCGACTTTAGTAGGCCTTTTACGGGTTAAAGAACGTGTATTTCAGGTCGGCGATAGAATAGAAAAATCCACGTAATATACGTGGATTTTTTGAGACCGATATCGATTTTTGAAAAATTTTTTCAAAAATTAAGGACCGGTCCCTAACTTATAGTTTCTAAATTATTTATCTATCTATTTGTGTTTTCTTGTGTTTCTTGTGGACAATACGATTTAATGTAATGCACTGTTCGTTGAAGAAGCAGAAGAAGTTGGTAAATTACCAATTGGATCAGAACCAGAGACCTGGAGATTCCCCAGACTTATCTGAAGACATTTCCCGTCTATTTACCTAGTGCAGAGACAAACAAACTGAGTGCATGCTCTGCAAAGCTACCCGACAATACGAGAAAGTATTTCGAGATTTATAATGTTGCACGGTATACGAAGATGTGGATTCATCGTATTTTTATATGTACAAATGCAATTGATATATTGCAGTACGTGCTACAACAATACCGATGAAGAAGAATGTAGTCAATAGAGCCCACAATATATTGCAGTATGTGGAAAGACAGTTGCAGTATGCAGTCAATAGAGCCCATGTAATATATATTCTCGAATCAAATGATACAATTTGTTTAACTGAATCGTATCGACAAATTCAATTATAGACTGTATCGAAGCAAGTACCAATATTTATTCATCCAAATAGAATTAACGGTACAATAGCTATCATTCATACAACAATAACACCTACCATGACAATGAGATCTAAGTCGAGAGCTATGGAAATGAAACCCTCTACTTATCGATGAATTTTTCTATAGTACTACCTATCTATCTATCACCACATCAGACCACGATATCGTCAATCGTATCGTGAGTACCGGTTTACGTATACACGCCACCCGGTCCCGAAAGTTACAAGTCGTAAAACCAGATGATATGTTTTTCTGAAAAACTTATTTTCGGTTTTTGACCAGGAAAAATTATACTTTTCCGACTTTCGAATACGTCAAAAAATCCACGTATATTACGTGGATTTTTTGAAACAAGTTTGAAAATTTTTGAAAAATTAAGGACCAGCCCTAATTTATTTCCTATATGTTTATATCGTGTCTTTGTGCGTGTGTTAGTAAGCGGTGCATTTGTGAAATTTGCCGTCGTACCATCATGCTGTTAATATCGACGATTGCCGTAGAGAAGTGCGGTCGCAATGCCATCGAGGATAATCCTTATATCGGAATGCCTCATTTGCTACCTCTTCCAATAAGCCATGCTGGATTATTGTTAACGCGTGCGTAGGTTGCGTACAGATTCAAACACGTGTGAATCGATGTTGACGTATGAATCCACGTGAACTTGCCTAAAACCTGAAATCTCATGTCTCATAACGCAGTTAATCTACCCTACATTGGTTTACCACCGGCACAACACCAGCAGTTCGGAGCAAATACACACGCTAACATTATGTACCCTATAGACTTACCTAACTAGAGTGATCAACGTCTCGGATTATGCGACCACGCCATCCTGGTCCCGAAAGTAAAAGGGTTAAATCGAAAGTATTAACTTTTCTGAAAAACTTATTTTCGATTTTTTGTATCCAAAAAAACCTTATTTCGGGTCGGCGTTGGCTTAGAAAAATCCACGTAATATACGTGGATTTTTTGGGACCGGTTTCGATTATTTGAAAAATTTTTTCAAAATTAAGGACCGGCCCTAATTTATTTCCTATGTCGTGTTTATATTATGTTGCTTTTATATGTGTGTGTGTTGTTTTTATATGTTTATATCGTGTCTTTGTGCGTGTTTGTGTTAGTGCGATTGATCTCTACCTCGAGACACATCGACCACGTACTCAACGGTTGTGCTAACGAAGAGGCCTTATGATTACGTAAATCACCCCCAATATACGTAGACGCATCCGGCTCCGGCTGTCCGAAGATTATTCACACCTTCGACAACAGCTGACCCTTACAAGACAACAAGTATCGGACGCTACCTGAGTGTTGGAGAAAACGACTCGGAAGACGATGACATCTGAAAGAAATGAAAAGCTCCGCATATCATCATCATCATCCGAATCATCCGCATTATCACCATCATTATCACCACCAATATCAATATCGTTATATTTTTTCATAATCGCTATAGTAACTACCTATCTAACACCGTAACTTCGCTCTCGATACGTTTTCGAGAGCCTCGGATTAGGCGACCACGCCACCCGGTCCGTGAATAGTAAAGGGTTAAATCGAAAGTATTAACTTTTCTGAAAAACTTATTTTCGATTTTTCATATTCAAAAAGCGCGGTTTTTGAATCGGCGTTGGCTTAGAAAAATCCACGTAATATACGTGGATTTTTTGGTACCAGTTTAGATTTTTGAAAAAATTTTTCAAAAATTAAGGACCGGCCCTAACTTAGTATGTTTGAAGGTATCATTGTTTGCGTTTGTGCATTATATGGTTCTGTGTTAGGTTTTCGTTCACCCTGTGACATTGACAGAGAGAAATCTAATAAAGCCCGCATTCATTCCAAAGGAACGAATGAAATTCCGTCATCGGAAATATATATCAAACGTCGATGCTACAAGGCGATGCTACATATGATATACTTCGGCGATACAGTGATCAAAGTCTACGACTCTGTGTGTATCGGACCACGGTGAATAAGGAGGAGTGAAGTGAAGTGAAGTGAAGGAGAAATTTTACGACTACCTAATAAGGAGAGAAATAGTAGTAGTAGTAGTCACCGTGAATATGAAGAAGAACTAATCGCAACGATTCGCAGAAATACCCAATTCCATATTAACAAGAGATCAGTGCGATAGGTAATGTAAATATACTGTCAAGTGGAAGAATCGACTGGAAAGTGACATAATACGTTCATCCGATGGATCACGAAGTTAGAAGAAGTCAATGCTGGATGTCATGGTCGACATCAAACCATCGAGCTTCGAATTATTACCATCACATAGGACACTACTATACCAGATAGTTTATCCAACTTCCACGTCAACTATCTTCTTTTACCCTCTATGAGGCATTCTATAGTACTACCTATCTACGCCACCATAGGCCGCGATGCGTTTCCTTTTCACGCATCGTGAGTCCCGGTTTACGTCTATACGCCACCCGGTCCCGAAAGTTATACGTCGTAAAACCAGATGATATGTTTTTCTGAAAAACTTATTTTCGGTTTTTGACCGTGAAAAATAAAACTTTTCCGACTTTCGAATACGTCAAAAAATCCACGTATATTACGTGGATTTTTCAAGACCAACTCCGTATTTTTAAACAATTTTTAAAAAATAAGAACCGGTATTCCTATAGGATTACTTATCGTCATCGCCCGGGGGTGGAATCGAACTCGGGACAAGCCGATTTCAGACCCACGACGGTATCCAACCGTCCATACCGGATCAGTATTAATGTAGACCTTTTTTAACCACATTCAAGATGCGGTTTTTAGTATAAATCATGTATTGTTCGTTTTTTGTAATTCTTGTTTGTAAAAGTGTCCGTGTATTGGTTCGTCTTGGTTGTCCTTTATCTCGTAAGTAATAGGATCAGTGTAACAAATTTTAGAAATATAAAATATCTCTTTCGTCCAATTGCGTCTATATTTGTTGCCGAATAAGTTTTTCCAGGTAGGTATACGTACAGGTTGGCCTACGTGGAAAGTCGGTTTTTCAGAGTGAAAATCATTCAGAGGAAATAATTTTTCTCTTACTTCATTTTCATTCTTACTTGTGACACTTACGGGGGTTGTACCTATAGACCGATGAACATCGTTTTCGTTATACTCTTTTACTATACCTTCCAACGCATCTATCCATCTGAACTTTTGGGTGACTTCGAAGTGCAGTTTTAGTTTTTCATTTATCGTTCTGTTAACCCTTTCAGCTATAGCGCTTTTTTCTTCGTTAAACGTGTGGTACATTTCAATTTTATTTTCTTTCAACACCGTTTGGAATTCTTTATTCACAAATTCCTTACCTCTGTCTACGTGTAGTTTGGTAGGGCATCTGTTACTCGTTTTCAAAATTTTGGAAAACGCCACAGCTACCTCTTCACCCGACTTTTTTTTCAGTGGTACGGCGAAAAGAAATTTACTGAATGTATCTATCACGTTAAAAATATAGTTATAACCTTTGTTGCGAGTGGAATACTGGTTCATGATCAGTAAATCAGCAGCCCATATGTCGTCTATACCTTTGGTTATAATTCTACGTTTTTGAAATTTCTTTACTACTTTCCTGTGAAGTTCTTTAGCTTCTTCCATTTGTCATAGATCACAGTGGGTCGCTCACGCGATCTCTTTTATAACTTATAATTAATAATTTTTTTGGTGGTCTATCGACCATTTTCTGTTTTGTAAGTTTTTTCTTGGTTCGTCGAACCATTTTCGATTATTTGATTTTTTTTTATTTTTTATTTATTTATTTTATTTACAAGTGGCCCTGAAAAGGGCCGTTTTCATTTTGTCTTTTTCACTTCTTCTTACTACGGGTACCAGCAGCGAAAGAGTGAAAGTATGTAGCAGCATCTGCTTCCTTTACATTCGCAGGCGACGCAGCCTTCGAATTTGCACTTTTCTTTAGTACACTCTCCAGCATCCGTCTTTTTTGTTCGTCTAAACCATTTAGCCATTCTAGACACAGGTGTCCGCAAATTATCTGATCTAATTTTTGAATCTGTTCGCTATTGTAACTTATTTTAGCGTTTTTACCAAAATATTCTATCAAGTCCTGCGGTGGTTCAACTCCGAACGAATCAAAATATTCTACTTTATTTCCGTTTTTACTGTAACAAACCCAGTGGGTACCTCTACCTGTAGACGAATCTAAATTTACAACGGCGCGTTCGATTAATTTAGGTTTAGCAGGTAAACCGTCTCTCATGTAGACACCGCGGAAATAAGGCATTTTTATAGTTTTTACGATTTTTACGATGTCAAAATTGGTCAGGGGGACTTTTTTTTTTTTAACAACTCCTGGTATAAACCGTTACCCCTCTTTTTTCCAACACCTTCACCCTTTTCGGGTTTTTTCAAAATGTAAATACCTTCGCCTTCGGCCGTTTTTCCCGTAGCGGCACTTTCCAGTACTTTGTTATGTCTTTTACGCTCTTCGACTAATTTATCGTTCGCCTTTTTATTGTTATAAGCGGTCACACCTTGAGTAATTAACGAACCTACGGCCGCTATAGCGGGTACCGCTGCAAGAAGCGCGGGTAAAAAACCTCCTTCGGTAGTAGCCATCGTTTTTAACTGCGCGCCTGTAAGACGTATTTTAGCATCTTTTTGTTTAGCGTGCGCGGCTTTAACGCCTCGGATTTGTTTAGCCGTTAGAGGTATATGGATATCGCCGCCTATGGACTCTTTGGTCCGGTTACATCTGAGCGTAATACTCACACCGTTCCGTCCCGATGCGGCTTTTTTAAGTTTTTCGAGGTCTTGTTCATCGAGGTTAGCGGGATACTCGGTATACCTCGGTTTGGAAACTCCCGCGCCAATAGCGCGTTTCACCTTCATAGCATTAGTTACGAGCCAAGCGTTGGCTTTTTCACCTAAGCTAGAGTCGTCAGCTTTTACCCTTTGCCACGCTTCTTCTTGCAAAACATAGTCGGCGTCGTGGCGCTGTTTCAAAGCGTCGCTTCTCGAGTAAGCTATGTCGTGTTTCATGGCCGCTTCGTCTAACTTGTTGATAGGTTTCACGCCTCTTTCCAGATGTAGATCTAGAGGAGTACCTGGACCGGCGTAATTGTACCCAGGTAGATGTAACGGTACTGGTAAATTGTCTATTAGAGAATTTATCAACCCTTTACCTTCAGCTACGGGTTTAGGTAGAAACTCGTTCGCGATTTTCCTATCGCGTCGCTCGATGTAGTCTTTACTCATATTTCCTTGATTTCTTGGACAATGTTCGTAATTTCGTTACGGATATTCGGATTATTATTTCCAGCTCTTACTTCACCGTGTAGAATGCTAAGTCTTTCAAGTAATTCGTCTAAACTATTCCAATAAACGTATTCGGTATTATGGTCTTCGGTATTGACAATTTTTGTAAGGCCTTTGCCTTTCATGGTCTTTTTGACCGGTGTGGACTTGTATTTATCTTTATCGGTGGGATTTTTATGTATACTATTCTCGTATATCTTCTTGACGACTTGCTTGTACTTCGGACCACCGTTTGATTTGGGTTTTTTAGTTTCGGGGTTATTTTTGAGAAAGTGTACGTTGGTGTATTCAACCAACTCGCTGTACATATTGAAATCATTTTCGTCGTATAAATCACGGTCCGGTTTTCTACTGGTTAACAGGTGCCATAATCCTTCCGTCAGTATGTATTTTCGGTTGTTAGGTAATTGTAGGTAATTATCGCCTATAACTATTTCGGTATCACCCATATAGAATTTGTCATTGACGCAGAACAAACCGTAGCTTTTGTCTGTGGAACCAGCTTTCACAGCCTGCAAATGCTGTTGCGTGATCGTATTTACTTTACCGTCTATACCTACAGGATGATCCTGCTTGGAAATTTTAGAACTAATGTCCTTCAAAGGGTTGATCAGAGGAGCTAGAGCATTCGTAGTCTCGCTATCGGCCATAAATTTACCGTACTTTAACTCGTCTAATTTACGTTTGAGATCTCGCTCGGCGCGTATGTACGCGTCGTTGGTTTTCTGGTTCAGTAGGTTCATTTGTCAGGTCTGAATTCGAGTAGAATATTCACACGTTCGCCTCTGAAATCAACGATACGATTGTCTTGATCGACTATCTTCAGATGTAACAGGTGTAGAGTATCGGTATTGATTCTGTAGAATGAAGGAAAGACTGGTCTTTCTATAATTTTTTCACCGGGCTCGCTATCCAATGGAAACTCATGTATAGTATCGTCGTGAAATTTATAGTCAGAGATATTACTCTTTACTAAATTACACCGTATACGTATCATATTTATAGGAAATATGTCTACTCTCAACGTACTTTCGTGAAGTTTGTCAGCTCTGTACATCTGTCTTTCGAAACCTAGCAGAGGACCTATCGATTTCGAGGACCTGAAGTCTATACCTATACCGCCTTCGAATTTTACACATTGTTTTTCCGTATCGAGGATTATCTTGAATAACCTATTTTTCAGAACCTTAGCTCTAATTTTTTGTAGTATGTCTTCCACCTCGTAGATACCTTCGTCTAGAATATGCGTTACGCGGATGTTGTTGTTGTTTTTTCTTTTGGTATCGATATTTTCTTCTTCTTCTTCTTCTTCTTCACCCGTATGAAAGTCGTAGGTGAACTCTTTACTTTCATTTTCCAAATGTTTGGATTCTTTAACAAGTGTCCGATCCAGAGTAATAACGTCGACGTGGTCGGCGTCATCTTTAGTGTTCGGAACATCGTCGTTAGGAATAACAAAGACTATTCTGTTATTTTTTGATGTGACGTTGAAAATACTGTTGTACGTCACAAAACTTTTCAAACCAACCATGTAAGGTGTCTCAAACATGATTCCAGACGGGTACTCGCGTACAATGTCGGAACTCTTGTCGTTAATCGAAATATGGAAAGTCATTTTCTCAGATTTGTCCTATATTGTCACGCGCTCTCTTATACTTATAATTTATTTACAACTTATTTTAGGTTTTTTGGTTTTTTTTATATTTTTTTGGTTCTTAATGCTAAATTTTTTTGGTGGTCTATCGACCTTTTTGTTTTTGGTTATCGGTTATTATGTACACGTGGCCCTGAAAAGGGCCGTTTTGTTAAATTCTGTAGTAATAATTTTCCCTCATAAAATCTCTGTAGCGGATGGCTTGCTCAAAAGCGCATCGAAGTTTATTGTGACGTGAGTGGTTGTATTGACACTGGAGGGAGTAGTTTCTCTCGGTTGTCTTACCTATGTTCTGAATCTCGTTCAAATCGATTATTTTGTGAACGGGTGCGCCGGTAAGATTTAAGAGGAAATTAACCCGGTCTAATCCTTTAATGTAGATCAAGTCTGCCTCGTCGACCGTTTTTCTAACCTGCTCCTCGACATCCTCCAAATCCATGTACCCGACATTCCACGGAATACCGTGAACTTTGTCAACCACGTATCTAAGAGTCTTACGATGTCTGGCGCTGAAAACGCTGATGTTACAAGGAGGTTTAGCAATTAGCATCTTCTCCATGTTAGACACCACATCGACCATAGCGACTTCTTTGATAACGTAGGTCTTGTCGGGCATAGGGAAAAATTGGATAGACATTACAACGATAGCCATGATTATACGTCCGAACAGTATGACAGCTTGAGCGCTACTGAAGAATTACAGCATCACGCCTCGTATATATACTTTTTGACCTTTACCCTTGGTCAAGGGCGAATTGTCTCAACCGTGGAATACGTTGTTGGTGAGAGGACTGTAGATAGCTTTATCATCTACAATCATTACAGCGTGAACCATGGTGTTAGGCTGTATATTTTCTCGCCACCCGAAAAATATTTTCAGATTAATCAACGATTCTTTGAGGACGGAAGGCTGGTGCGAACAGTCGATAACTATAAGCGGATACTTCGTTAGAAAATCTGTGTATCCGACTAACGGTTGTAACCGATCGTCGTCTTTACTGTAGTAGGATGCTTTGAACCTCTTGAACATATTGTAGAGAGACCCGCATCTGTGATCGTTAACGTTCAAGTTAAGCGGTTCGTGCGGGTAGTAGACGTTGTTGTTGAGTAAGACTTGGCAGTTTTCGAGATTGCATAGATCAAACTTGGAAACGTCGGCTGTCGACTTATTCATCCTATCGACCTGGAAAGCTATTAGAATGAATTTTGTCTTCGCGTAGCTCACAGGAAGGTCCCACGTAAAGTCCATACCGGAGGCCGGTGTAATACTATTGTAAAACCATCTGCGATAACGAAGCTCGTATTTGCAATTCTTAGCGATTTCATTTCGAACTTTGGTGGTGTGTTCGAGGTCGAATTTCACATGCGGAACTTTCAAAATCACATCCCGCAAATCTATTTTCAACTTATAGTTTGCGTAATCGCCGAACATTTGGAAAATGTTCTTACCGCTATTAGCGGCTTTGTAGAAAACCATTTTTTGAACCATGTTGTAGATGTAACTTTTATGATCCTCGAAAAAGCCCATTATAGTAGACAAAGGTATCATGACTTGAAAGTGACCGTTACTTTTGAGCGTGTTCTCTCCGGCGAGAATGTCGAAGTCCCAACCAGCGTCGCAAAACTGTTTGTCAGTTTGAAACGAAGCTATACCTTTCATTAAAGATACTATGCCCGGTTTCCGGACGGTATCGATTTTATTATCTCCGATGTAGTAATCGATACGTTCGAACAGATGCAACCAACCTGCTGTGGCAACTTTCAGTTTCGCGAAGTCGATATTGTCTACGACTCTGGTGGTTGTCGCCTCCGTATTGGTACCCGTGGCAGCCGTTGTTACGGTCTGACTAAGAGTCACCTTCCCTCTCAACTCTAAAAATGTCTTACGAGGGTGTGTCACCAAGTCCTCGTTGTGGATAACGATTGGAAATTCGCCATTATCGTCGTTTAGATTAGCCGAATTAGGCGGACGGTAATCGAAGTATTCGAAGCTAGCAACGATATTAGCCATGATAATAATAATAATAATAATCGGTCTGTCTTTAGACGGTACCTAACTCCTATTTATACTTTTTGTCCTATAAACAGTCCAGCTCCCATCTGTCGCCGCCCAACCATATCAAGTGTCTCAACGATACGTTGAAATCCTCTAACGATGAAAAGAACCTACCTAACCATTCGTCCTTAAACGCTTTCTCCGGTACAAAGAGTTGCGACGGTACGTCATTGTCTTTGTACCTGATGAAAACACCTTCTGTCTCATCGAATGTACCTTCCAACGCCTCGACAAATCTGTAGCATTCGAACATTTTTAACGGTTGTCCTAACACCACCTTATGGTCGACATTAATGTCGCCGCAATGAGTCGCGCATCCGCATCGACAGAAACTATACGAACCGCACGACCGACAAGCGAGTCCGTCGATCTGGTCGTCGGGCACCCTGAAACACTTTTTATCGCAACACCAGTCGTTACCCATTATAGTTGTTCTGAAAAGAACAGTTTTAGAAAATCAGATATCGTATCAAGTTGGGCAGAGATCCGAACAGTATGACGGTCAAAGCGCAACTGAAGTTTTCTGGCACTATTGTCCTTTATATAGTTTCGTATCCCGAGTCGGAGTCGTAGTCGTAGTCGGAGTAGGTGTCAGAGTCCGAGTCTGAGTCAGCGGGAGGAAAGTTTATGAGAACCCCCATAGAATCGTAAGGGCAAGGATCATCCCAATGACACCATTCGCAATCACAGTTTACCCTAACCTCGCTTTCCCATGTTTGGAAAAACACGGCGCTGTAGCACTTGTCGCAAATGTACTCGGTCGGGCGAAAATAAAAATCTACGCCGTCGCAGTAAATTTCTTCATTCGGGTTGTCCATAATTATACGCATCGTCACGCCGTCCAGAGTTTTGTCTTTAAAATTTTCGTGAACCGTGGTCCAACAAGCTTGACAAAACCGGGTCTGCGTCGACACATGCACGCCATTGTGAACAGCCTCCTCGACGTAGCACACACCGTTATACCTAATACCGTAGGCGCAATGCTCGTCGATCGACCAGAGAGAACTGGGCGAGAACTTCCTCAACATTATAGTTCGACGCATACTCGCCTCCTCCTTGATAGCGAAATATCTTTTCTTACACTCCTCGACTATAATCACTGGAAGAGTTCCCTTCATTTTATCCAATAGATCGTAAGAATAAATTCTTTCGACTATTTCGCGCAAAGCGCGATCGAATAAGCTGGGAGGATTAAACATATTTGTTCTGAAAAGAACAATTTTAATTAAGTCGCAAATCAGAAATGTCAATAAGAATTCGGGCAGAGGTCCGAACAGTATGACAGCTAGATCGCTACTGAAGATTTTTTCAAATGACACTTACTTATATAGATTTTTGATCATCCGTAAATAAAAATTAAATAAAATAAATCACCCGCGCGAACAGCGCTACGCGAACAACGATACGCGAAAACACGAAACGGTAGAACGAAAAAGAAAAGCCGCGCACACACCGGCTGACGCGCGGACGCGAACGAAAAACTCAACTTTGAACTCGAATAACTCCGGAACCGTTAACGATAACAACTTTTTTTCAACGCCAAAAAATCCACGTAATATACGTGGATTTTTCAAGACCGAAAAATGAAAAAATTTTTTTGGGGGGCCCCCCGCCCCCGCGCCCCGCGGAGACGGCGGACCACCCGCTGAGAACATAAATTTTCATCACACAATTGTCCTATACGCCCCCGACAAAATGGCCGCGATTTCCCGACCATACACGCACATTCACGCACCTCCCCGCACCTCCCCACCCCGGGCCCCCGACCCCCGAAAAACGGAGCACAATTGAACTATTATCTCATAAACCGGTTATAGACGCCATTTCAACATGGCCGACACACACCGGCGACATACCCCCACCAAACGACACGAGCAAAATCAATTTGTCCTCAAGGTGCCCACTTACTACTACTATCACTATAAGAATTTCTTACCACAAAATAATGATAGGTGATTTGAACGACAGACTTTTTTTCAACAAAATAATTGGTTTCAACAGGAAAAAAAAGTATAATGCACGACAAACCAGCCCCGACAATATAATTACTTATCCCAGAATTATAACCCATTTTGCCCATCTGTAAATGATAAAGCACGATAAAAATAGAACAACTTGTACTGCACAACAAATTTTAGTTATCAAACAGTATTTGAGGTGCATTCAGCAAAACCATATTATGAACCAGTTGTTTAAGAAATGCACTCATTTTACTCATCCTTATTTTGAGTAAATAAAAAAAAACTTCCTATTTTTCCTTAAATCTACATAGGTACGAGTATAACCTTCAAATTCTGAATATGAGTATTCTACAGAATGCTTCATGACCCGCTTGAAGAGATGCAACTTTTGAATACTATGACTGCCAATGGCGGGGGTGAAAAATTAGAATGAGGAGCTTTTCCTATACAATGAATTGAAGGAAATGAGGAATCAGAGTAGAAGAGTCAAAATTTATTCAACTTGATATCTAACAAAATATCACAAACGCCCTATAAATGTGTGAATTTTTGCTTTTCTGAAATTTATATTTTTTCTGCCCCTCCCACTAGCATTGCTAATGAAATATACTCTATTAGACGCCCACCTAGGGAGTTAAGTTGTGCGGTAGCACCGAGCCTCATAATTTAAAGGCCCTATCAGATAAGAACTTTGAGCTCCTTTTACTACCAAATAAATTGGAAAAATTTGAAGGAATCAAAATTGGAAGGGGGCCTCTTCACTGAAATGGGCGCCACAAGTGATCTTGCACAACCTATATTTCAAAATACGTGTGCGCCACTGGAGACTGTGGATGGTAAAGAGATCTTATCAGGATATCCTTACAATATTTCCTGGAAATTTTTAATATTTTTGTGAATTATATTCTCTCTTCTTACTTTGTTGTATTTATTGCGTATTATTTAAATTAATCAACTAGAAACATAGTCCAATTCCAATCCAACGCATCGCCTCAATCAAAACTAATAATCCATGTTACACCTCTTAAGGACCAAGGAATATTAAACAACATTATACTCTTATGCCAAACACTCCATTGAACCAGTAACCCGTGTTTGTAAAACCGACCCTATAATGATCTGGCAGGAAGAAGTACGTATAAATTTAGAAGAGCAGGTACGAACCTGACCTGATTCTTGTAAGTCCATGATCATTATTCTGAAAAATGTTGAATGCCTGCTTATCTTCTTTATTTTTCAAAAATGAAAATATAATAAAGCATGAAGTCGATTTTGAACCGAGAGATTGCGTATTATACGTGTATCTTTGCCTTATAAGCCTGATTTTATTTTTGAAAATAAAGAGTCTACGTAAACAAGCAAATACATTCACAGCTGCTGCTGACAATCCGTCTCTATAGCTATACACCAGAAAGAAACTACTGGAAAATGCAATGAAAAATTGTGGAGGGCGAAACTGTAACCTCCCCTCCTTCTCACAACTGCTCAGTTCTTATTTTTCGCCCCAGTAAACGCGTAGTTACTTATATAGCCAAATCGCAATCACACTCCACCGAAGAGCCAACGGAAGTAGTACGCCATTTTTACTCCCGACCCTTATTCTTCATTAACCTGCAAAAAGTGGTAAAATGCTTTTTATGTAAATTACGTTGCAGCGTAATAGCTTATATATACGACAATGTAGGTACCCGAAGTTAGGCGATGAAAACGTATTATAAATGGTAAAATACAGACTAAGAGGAAAACACGTCGACCTTTTACTGGCTAAAAAGAGGATGAAACATTCGCGAGATGTTTTTAGCGGCAAACGACGCGAAGACAGAGGAAAGTGAAAGTGCTGCGAAGAAAGCTAAAATTTTTAAACAAGTTCGCTAACCTTTTTTTTATTTCCCTCGACTTCTTAATCCTATTGCTCCGCTGAATACGCAAAAATTCGGAATACAGCGCAGCGCAGTTGTTCGCACAATTCTAGGAGTTAATTCCATTTTTGTTTCCAGCGAATTACGGCGAAAAATGCCTGACAATGCCCGCGCGGAATTTTAATTAGCAACCACTCACAGGGAAAAAAAAATACGAAATCGAAAACAAAAAACGACTCGCTCGCTCGAAAAGAGGCAATTAAATGTATTAACATAACTCAGCTGTGAGCTGGGTCACAAACACGGCTCACTTATTTTGCAAAACACTCCACGATCTCTTAAAGAACCCCTTTTTAGCAGTTGAACATCTCTACAGAGTACGTCACTCCAGTGTCAACATTAAGACACTTCAATAATGATAATTAATTATTGTACCCATAGATATTTTTATTCGCTCCTATATTAATTATTCAATATAAGTTTTAGTAATACTTCAAAGCCTTTTTCTTCTTCTTTTTTTTTTGGGGGGGGGGGAGGCGAGGCAGGACAAATAAAAAAAAAATTATTCTCTGTATAATGACGTCATAAACAAAATCCAGTATTGCACTTAATCCGCATATTATACTTCTTGTACATTATTTTCAAGCGGATATAATGTAGTTCCCCATATTTTACACTCAGAGAAAACTATGAAAAA
The DNA here is from genome assembly GCA_038050395.1 of Parthenolecanium corni. Classification (NCBI taxonomy): domain Eukaryota; kingdom Metazoa; phylum Arthropoda; class Insecta; order Hemiptera; family Coccidae; genus Parthenolecanium; species Parthenolecanium corni. The sequence goes on along the minus strand of JBBCAQ010000034.1, from coordinate 20,195,804 downwards.
TTAATATATTTCATACAAAATACTAGCGTGGTCCAAGGGGGCTACACCCCTCTTGCCTGGCTAATCCCAGGGACCTGTTATTTTTTAATTCATCTTCAAAGTTGAAATTTTTACATTAATATAAGTTATATCTAGAATTTCACTACTTATTTTTCTATAAGATAACCCCAAGTTTTTTCTTCATTTTCTGAAGAGGTGATGAAAATACAGATAACTTTTTGCATTTGAAAGTATTGCAAATTTTTCCTTTTCTGAATAGTTTCAAGTTCTACTTTTTAAAAGGAATAAAACTCAAATAATGGAGTAAAGTACCTACTCATAAGTATTTTTCATATCTTGAAAATTTCATAATATTTTTTACTTTGAAATAGTTTTATATCTTCTGCAGTTACTGCTGAAGAACTAAATATGATGAAAAAATATTGTATATTCACTCACATTCTCTCACATTCACAAAGGTATATTCACATTACGCTCAAATTATTCTGAAATTCCGCTCAAATTGAAAATTGCTCCGTTCTGAAATGTTGTGTAGAAGTGTAGAATAGAATTCACGGTTTTCAAAAATTTTTTCATCATTAGTATTTAAATTAAATCTCTAATCAAAATGATTCATACATCATCATATTTCTGAGATTTTACTCTTCCTAATGAGACCAAATTGAGCTTCCTATGTTTTGTAGAAGCTGAGTAATCACAAAGTTGAAAATAATTTGTTTGCAAATTTAGAGTATGAGACAGACACCCGGACATTGGATTTTATTATAGAATTATACAGATTATATAGATGTTTTCATCATTTACAGTAAAATTAAATCTTTAATCAAAATGATTCATAGGTACATCATCATATTTCTGAAATTTTCCTTTTCCTAATGAGATAAAATTCAGCTTTTTACGTTACGTAGAAGCTGAGTAATCACGAAATTAAAAATAATTTGTTAGTGAATTTAGAATATGAGACAGACATTCGGACATAGGATTTTATTACTACACCCCCTCTCGCCACGCTACTCCCAAGGACCTGCTATTTACAAACTTTTGTTGTAATTCACCTCTTATTCAGCTCAGATTTTGCTCAATCGCACTCAAATTTTGCTCAATCCTGCTCACACCTTGCTCAATTTTGTTCAATCCTGCTCAAGTTTGGCTCAATCTTGCTCAAATTTTGCTCAATGCCCCTCAAATTTTACTCAATCCTGCTCAAACTTTGCTCAATCCAGTTAAAATTTTGTTTGATCCCACTTAAATTTTGAGTTATCATGAAATGAATGAATGAAAATTGCTCCATTCTGCAATGTGTAGAAATATAGAATAGAATTCACAGTTTTTGAAAATGTTTTCATTATTAGCAGTAAAATTGAACCTCCAAAGGTCCCGTCACGCTGGATAAGGTTGGAGGGCCAAGAAGAAAGGCTGGAGGGCCAAGCAGAAAGGCTGGAGGGCCAAGCAGAAAGGCTGGAGGGCCAAGCAGAATGGTAGAATGGTTGGAAGGTTGAGAAATGCAGAGACTCAGAGGGGCGAAGCCCTATAGTCTCTTATCATAAGAAATTACCTACCTACTACCCATTTTTTTCAATGAATCAAAGTCAAACGAAATACGAGTAATTATAGTTCATCAATATGCGAATGGATTATCAGAGTACATTTGCAAACAGAAGGAACGATAGCCTTATAGGGAAAAAAATTACAGTAATTAGTAAATAAAAGAGCTATCCTACCTGAATCGTTGGAACTGTTCTTCGAAATGACATTCTATATAGTTGCTATCATGACGTTCCACAAGCTCAATATTTATAAAAATTATTAAATAATGCCACTTTTATGATCGTTGATGTTAACACGAAGAATCACGAAAATCACATTTCCCAGTCATATTCGCACAATCACAATATTTTTTTTGTCACTGCAATCACAAAAAGATCATAGTTCAACGTGATTAATCGAGGCAACGTTTTTTTAGGCTGTTAAACAAGCAAAGTATACTTGTATAATGTATTACGAAGCATAAAATTAAATATTTTCATTTTAAATAATTTTTATGCGTGATCATTTTCATGATTTGTGCCGATGACTGGAAAAAAGAACACGTCATAATGGCACCTAAACATGGATGTGAGAGGCGAAATTCCAAACATTATATCGGCTTATCAACTCTCACCATAGCTTACTTAAAAATCAGTTCAACTCCAAACTCTTATACTACTTCAAAATTTGGACGATTGATCCACACAAATTGGAATTATCAAGTTTATATGAATCAACCACACAAAGATAGAAGCAAAAATTACATATTTTTGGAATTAGCTTCACCTGCTGTTTGCGAGAAAAAAAAAAAGCCACAAACTTAAATCGCATTTATTTGAAGCAAACCAGGCGCCAACTGTTCTTTGGTAATAATATTTTCCCAATTTTTGCACGACACTTTATTTTTTGTGTCTGTCAAATTTGCGAAAAGAATAAACGGTCGATGCTGAACCGAAATGAAATTTTTCAAGCAAACATAATGTTAGTTCACTCTGTCAAAAGACAATTGTGTTTGCTGCAAAATAAATTTCGTAAGATTCGTTTACCAAAAATTATGAGGAGGCAAAAAAAACAGAAGATAAATACAAATCCTCAAGTATAACTGTAGGTCGCTCAGTCTAACGTCCGTACAGATTAATACATACACGAGTATAAGAAGCTAAAAAATATAACAGATCAAATAATTTGTTTCAATTGCTAACGCAAACAATACGAGTATCTAAAATTCACGGGGCTAATTAATGCAATTAATTAGAGCAGAGGTTAGAATTATTATGTAACATACACTGAAAGAAATATGAGTAATAATTTTCACAATTTTTTATGGGTAAAAAGGGACAATTTAAGATTTATTGTAAATATAGGTACTCATTATTTGTAGTGCTTTGTTTCCATCTTAGATAATATATTTTACTATTTTTGTCGTAATTCCGACTATAAATCTTGAATTGTCCCTGTTTTCTAAGAAAAATAGTGAAAATTACTACCGAAATTATAGAATTCAGTAGTATACCAGCTAACCCAAATTTTGCCCATTGGGACGTTGTCATTTTTGCTCGTAATCAAGCTTCAAATTATAAAGGCTTATCATTAAAAACACGCAAACACACGTTTTACCCGAATCATTTAATTTTTTTGGATAACAATCGCAAAAACATTCCCCCAAATTTCCTCTAAATTTAATTTTTTCCCCAAGGATATCAATAGGCTTACTTCATAAATTTTTTATCGCCACAAACAGGTTAAAAAAATAAAGTTGAAATAATTTTTACAACTTTTAACCACAATCGAAAATGTTGATCGTGCATAAAATGCTTGAAAAATTATTAATAATGAATAATGCCATTACGTTAACTTCACACGTGTCGACATGGTGATTAATGACACGTGGCACGCTATTGAGGTCAGGAATTAAATAACTGAATTTCAAGTGGGACTTCAAAAAATTGTGAAATTAACACAAAAAAAGTTCGACCAGCTACAAAATCGTAATTATAACCGAAACAGGTTATAGAAGAAAAAAAAAAAAAAAGAGAGGAAAAAATATTTTCCAAAAACAGGAAACTCTTTCCTACCCTTTTTAATAACTTCCCCAAAGAGGGTAGTCGCAATTTTCATGCAGGAGAAAATATGAAAACAAAAACAAAAAAAAAAACACCGAACTACTACTCACGATATTTAAATTCTCACAAGTTGTTGGCTTATCCCAGTATGAAAGCTAAACAACTGTTTTTTAAAAACGAAAACGGAAGGACAAAATTACTATTTATTATGTTTCGGAAATGAGAAAGTCGGAGAAAAGTACAATTCGTTGGTACTAATTTTTCATCCATATATAGTACCTATGTGTATACGAAAATCTGAATTTGGTGGTAAAAGTATAATAAATATTAGATATTTTAGTTATACCTACACAAGTGATAATACTATAAATTTTTCTGACGCTACCAAACCAATTTAGCGAGTTAATGTAAATTTATCAGGGTAAATTTACCGTAAGAAAATAAGTATAGGTACAGAGTAGAAAATTCGAGGGATGAAAATTCATCACAAATGATAACTCGAAATAAACTACAGAATTCATCGAAAAACAATTCACGTGAAAAATTCATCAAATTGCTCAGTTTATCGAAAACTAGAAGAAAAAAAAATACCAAGCATCAGTTAGAAAAAAAATTTTTTAACAAGATGACAGCTACGAGTATAAAGAGGAGGGAAAAAAGAGGCGGAGAACTACTGCTTAGAAATTTTTCAGTTCATAGATATAGCGAAGAGATTAGAAAAATCAAAAGTTGATTTATCGATATTTCTTTGGTCAGCTAGATCAATTTCATTGAAACACAAATATCTCTACTTTTTTCTTTTTTTTTTCGTTGGCTGCGATAAAATTAAGTAAAAAGAGCAACGAAGCGAAAGATGAGTAATTAGAATTTCCAAAAGCTTCTCAAGTTTTTCGAAACAAAACTCAAGACGAAACAAGGAAACTGCCATTTTGGGAATCATGATAGACAAACGTGAAATAGGTACCTATACCTAGCCAACTTAATAATGAATTCCGTGTCAATTTGTCCACCTGACGCGGATAAACTTGAAAGAACTTTGACGGTAACTGCAGATTAAGTTTGACATTAATTCAACAAGTAGCACGCTGCTGGCCATTTAATTTCTTTCAAAACGAACCGTCAGTCGTCAAGCTATATCTAATTGACGCGAGCTTCACCTTAAAATTTGTGATTCTAAGAAAAGCGTATTTTCCTTGGACTGCGTAAACTTCAATAAGAAATGAGGCACCAAATGGATAAGGGAGACTTTTCATCTTCATTAATAATTACGTACCATCCCCTCATTACGGTACGTGCATGAGTAAAAAGACGTCAAGAATATTATTTCATTTCATTTATATCCGATGTACTATAGTCGTACTATATAACCTAGACTCATTTAAAAGGTTATCGATATTACGACTCATTAGCTAGATTCAGCCCCACAGCCATGGTATTTTGCTAGGGGTGGTTAAATTGGGCCACTCATTCTCCTCCTACCATTTATTTTCCATTTGTGAGGAGGCTCCGCCCCGCATAACTCCACTAACTATGGGCCTGTAAAACAAAAGAATATAGCTCTACGCAACAATCAGCCAACTGCAACTATCAAAATTCTCGGAAAAACACAAAAAACTGCACAACTTTCAGAAAACAGTGCATAGGAAACTGAAAATCGGATATGAGAGGATGTCCATTCGGTACAAAACACTAGCTATTTAAAAAAATCAAGATGATTGTATTCACATTTGAAAAGAAATAAGCTTTTAAAAATTGAAAACTTGGCTGATTGTTGCCGTCAGTTGACATATTTCTATTCTCAAATAATCAAAAGAGTGGTTCAAAATGTTTGGAATGATTTACATTTGCATAAAAATTAATTAATTATACATAACAATATCTAGAAAAAAATATATACTCGTATATCTTTTTAAATGAAGATAAAATTTTTGCACTTCGCTGATTTGTTGCCTCAACATGCTTGAACTTAGCTGGTTTTTGCTATGTATAATTTTCAATTTTTAAAATAGGTATGTCAGTTGGCTGGTTGTTGCGTTCGGCCATTCAGTTGACATCATAATAGACATCTAACCTGATATCGACAAAAATTCCTCAGACATCTCTGAAGCTTTTTTGAAATTTAATCTTTCAAAAATCGTTTTGAAAAGCCTCTATATACTCGTACTATCCACTATCACTATTATTTTTTGGACTTCTAAAAAAAACTTGGTTGAGTTTTGAAAAAAAGTTTTCTGGCACCATTAATTCAATAATTCAATTTTTCTGAAATTCTGAGATAATGAAATGAAAAACTATGAATGTCTCGTGTCTGTTTTCAAAAGTAAGAAAAGATCAATATTAGTGGAAGGTTTTTATAACAAAAATCCAGTTCTCCACAGATAGCAGCAATCTTTACATAATAGACTCATAATAAAAGAAAGCTGAAAAAGCAAAACTGAAAAATTATAAATAACGGTACCCATCAAAGTGAAAGTATTCATCATTCGAACTAATTAAAAATCTGACGATTCACGCGTTAATTAAAATCAAGCCTTATTTTCGACTAATTAAAATCAAACGACAAGCATTAGAGCTATGGTATAATATACGGAGAAGAAAAAAGAACTTCTCAGAGATCATCATCAAATACGAAGTACAAAACAAGCTGGGCTTGCAAAAAGGAGATAAAAATATTTGCTGAAGGGCTATATTCTTTTGGAATTGAGTTCCACTTCAATGACTTCAATTTTTCTTAAATAAAGTTCAACGTTTATTTTAGAAGGAATTGAAGAAAAGAAAAGAGTAAAAATCGACCATCGTTTACAATTCCATAATGCAGTCAACATCGCCGCCCACGCTTTTTGCTGAATTTTCATTTTTCCACCTTTTTTATATTACTCCTAAAATAATGAATAAACAATTTTTGAAGTAAACATTGTCACAGGCAATTTGACAAAAATTAATGAGACTGAGAGAAAATATTCACAATTGCTCGACCATCGTAGTGAACGTAATAAATATTTTTTTTCGCGTTTTAGACATTATGAGCAAGAAACTGAGTTGAAAAAAAAAAAATGAGAACAGAAAAAAGTCATTTTCTCCATTAATATTCAACTCTTTTAGAGTAGTAGTAAAAAGTAAGATCAGAAAAAAATCAAGAAGACGTAAACGAAAATTTGGTATGTCAATAAAGGAAGCAACAAGTGCGCGGCTGCTTGGAGACGAGCTGAAAACAGGGCGCTAGCTTTACTTTTTTTTTATTTTTCTACGTCACTCGTATTTTATTCTTCAACTTTATTCCCCTCCCGACTTTTAAAACCTTTTATATTTAAGCAGGAGCAATCAATCGAGAAAAACGAATTTCCTATTTATATTTTCAAAGTTGAAGAACAAGCGACTGAAAATGGGAAAAAATACAGCCATCTTCTCACTCTATATAGCATATTGACGGCATATTATTTTATAGAGAAACTTTATATTTCAACATACTACTCTATTAAGAAGTTTTTCAACAGGACTAAAGGAACACTCCCTCTTAATAGCCTAAAAAATTACAAAAATATACAGGGTGACTTCGATTTCAATGCACTCTTGTTTGTACAATAAAATCTCTCACTTTTATCTTCATCGAAAAAATTTTCGAATATCTAGTAATTTTTACTACTCGTATGAGAAAACTGGAACAGTTCAAGATTCTTAGGAAAAATTACCACAAAAGTGGTAAAATATTGCAGTTTTCTTTCGTTTATCAAATGATAACTCAGCTTCTACATAATATGTATGATTCATTATTGAAATTGGTTTCAGGTGTAATAAGTAAGATGCTTCATAGAGGTCGTCTTTGAACAAAAAAAAAAGTTGTGAAATTCTCAAGATGTAACTTCTAATAGTGTAAATTTCAACTTTGAGGCTGAATTACTACATAAGTGCAGAAATGACAGATTGCTCGGACTAACGGGGCATGGAGGCGTAGCCCCTTCGGACCACGTTAGTCGTAAATAAAAATGAATAAATTTTCTTCATTTTCAATATTCCTTGACAGCCAATTTAATATTGATTTTTCAATTCCGTATTTATATATTATTATGTAACGTTGTGACATCCTGAATTTCCTCAAAATGGTGTTGGTAGTGAAAAAGTTTACTGAATTTTATCGGTTCCGGTTCAGTTTTCTGAACACATTTTCCTGACATGACATCCACCCAACATGACATTTTCCTGAAATTACATTTTCCTGACATTCATTTTCATGACATTTGTTCTCCTGACATTCTTTTTCTGAATATTCATTTTTCTGACACCGTTTTCCTGACATTCATTTTCACCAACACCGAAATTAGTGTGGCTGAACTCGCTCTAGGAAGGGGAGTTAAAAACTCTCCCAAGCCTAAGTGGGTTCAGCTATACACTCATCAGGTCTATTGTATTGGATTATGACACATATGTAGAAAATGCTGAGGAAATTGAGAATCTGAAGACATTAGCCCACACCATAGTTCTGTTGTAAGAATGTTAACAAATGAAAAATAAAACAAACAGTTAGAAAAAAGGTGTCAGGAAAATAAATGTCAGGAAAATGGTGTCAGGAAAATGATGTCATGAAAATAAATATCAGGAAAATAAATGTCAGGAAAATGGTGTCAGGAAAATGATGTCATGAAAATAAATATCAGGAAAATGAATGTAAGGAGAACAAATGTCATGAAAATGAATGTCAGAAAAATGAATGTCAGGAAAATGTAATTTCAGGAAAATGTCATGTCAGGAAAATGTGTTCAGGAAACTGAACCGGAACCAATTTTATCACGTCTTTTCTAATTTTTCCACAAAAAAAACAATAATTGTTGGATGAATGACGAAATGCACTTCATTTTCAAAGTATGGTACACAAAATTATAGACTTACCTAGTTAATTATTATTTAAATTTTTTATCTACTTTATATACGAGTACATTCGACCAGCCGAGTTTCGATTGAAAGCTGCAAACTTCTTCCCCAACGATTGGAAGACCTTGACATTCAAAGTTTCGGAGACACAAAGTCTGTCATCCGACATGAATCTATTTCAATTTCACTATCGACTAGAAACGTACGTAGATTCGATTCCCTCGTTTCATGGGTCAACACCCACACGTAACGCATTTAAAAAGGCGAATAAAGCTATACGGGGTAAAAAAATCCTTTAATTCATTCATTTAAATGAGCAAAGATAGTGTATCCCAACAAAAAACGAAAAGCAACTTTCATACTAAGATCGTAAGTATTTCAATTAAGAATCAACTTTTGAAGCAGTAGCTTGGCTTTAGGGGAAATTTGTAAGTAAAAACTTTCCAATTAAATTGCATACCAACGCTACAAATATATTTTCTTTCAATTTTGTAAATGACTATAGGGACAGGGTAGACTAACCTTAATCGGAGAATTGTTTTGCCGATAGTACGTATTGATTGTCGATTGGAAAATAAAAATAATAATGTGTTTTCCCCGACCCCAATCCAGTCAGATGGTCAACTTGCCGAACTGACAAAGAGAATTCGACGCGGCAATTACGAAAATAGAAAAATTGAAAAACGCACACGCCCATTGAAAGGCCATAGCGAGGCACTTTCTAATCCAGCTGTTTCTAATTTAATTCAATTCAATTCAATTCAATGGTGTATAGTATTTTCATTTTAATAACTTTATTTTTATTAAACTCGCTACTTCATGGTCTAAATGAATAAAAATAATTAGATACTTAACTATTAGCGAGTTATTTTAATTATTCTTTGAAATGGTATATTTTACTATTTTTGTGGTAATTTCTACAATAATAATCTTGAATTGTCCCGAAGTTTTTTCATAAAAATAGTAAAAATTGTTACCGAAATTAATTTCAGAGACTGAAAGCATCGCATTAGAATTTCGACTACATCTAAAATCAAATGTTATTTCAATTTTTCTTCAAGAAAATCTACAGTTTCACAGTAGAAAAATCATTATTTTTTAATAAAGTCTAATTAAAAAATATACAATGATTTATTTTTTATTTGTTTTTGAATGAGGGTTCGAATCTTCATCCTATATTCTTGGTGATGAGTGTACGAAGAAATATGTACTTCACTCAAAACAATGTAGGACACCTTCTCCACTTACAAGTATGTCTTGATTTTTCAAAAAAAAAAAATTGTTTTGAAGATATACTTTTTTTTAGGTGTTTTATAATCCAAATGATTCAGGTCTTATTGTGATAATATTTAGTACAAAAAACTTTTTATTATTCAACTAAGATCATTTTAGTAGAGAAATTTTATTTTAAAAATATTGTTTTTATCATGAATAGTATAAATAATAATTGATATTTTAGAAGCAACTATTGCTCCAAATACGAGTATTCTGGGTGGCATTACCACCCACGCTGTGAAAAAAGTTCATTATCAACGGCACAATTTTCTCCAACCTTGGCGCATTCAAATGGATTACTAAAGCTACTTTTACGACCTTGACACTCTCACCAATGAAACATTTATAGCCTCAACTCACCCACTTCGACGTTCGTAAACTGATTTTCAATTTTCCTAATTACAAATATTGGGGGAACTTTTCGAAACTTTTAATTTTCAAAATACGAAAGCAAAGGAAGACAAAAAAAAAATAAAAAGGAATAGGAGTAGGAGGAAGGATGGTTTATCCATTTAGAAAATAAACCCAACGAAAACGGAAATTTCATTTGCAAAAAATTTAATTTCGTTCTACCACACTTGGAAAATGCTATCTGATGACAGGTGAACGAATATAGCGACCAATGGTCTTAACAAAGATTTACAGCGCTACATTGTACGTATGTACATGTCGACATTACCCACATATTGATTAAGAGTTGAACACGAGGGTAAAAGGAAAATGGAGGGATAAATTTTTTCTGCCTGTTTTTTTTTTTATTTCAACTTCATTTTTGTGGCTGACGGAGGCTGATATCTTATTAATGGGTTGGGACGGAGATCGAGGAACGAAATGAACATTTTTAGCAGGTTTTCGATGAAAAATCCTTCGATTATTTAATTCGGTACGATTTCAGGAAATTATAGTAGAGACATACATAAGCCCAGTTTTTCGTTTCAAAATCTCAACATGGCAAAAATATTGAAATACCATCTAAAGGTGCGACCACACTATCGTCTTAAGCCGAGCCGAAAACCCGAGCACACTTGCCGAGTACCGAAATAATACACGTAAAATTTGGTAAATTTCATTTGTGAAATTGCTAAGCAAATCAAAAAATGCTCGTGTATTCGGCTCGGCTTAAGACGATAGTGTGGTCGCACATTAACGAATTTCAAGATATAAATTTGCTAGCTCAAGTACAAAACGTACACTAATTGCCAAGTCCTAAGCACACTATCACCTACTCGTATATTTTCTTGGCTTATTTAGCATTAGCCGGTATCGAAACATCATTTCACAGTAATAAATTGGAAAGTAATTTTTCGAGACTTAGCAGACTTTTGGACTTGGACCGAAAATATTTTCATGTATCTTGTGGGAAAGTAGAGTGGGTGAACAACATGTACTCTAAATTATGAATTAGGTGACCCTTCAGCGTTCCATTATTTCGATATTTGAAACTGAATTGCTTCTAACTGGGCTCAAACTTAGGCAGAATAAATATCTAGATATTGCTGGTCCAAGTCCAAGCATTGCTAAGCCCTGAAAAGTTATCAACCAAGAAATACTCGTACGTAGCAGAATAAAACTTATAATTCAAAGATGGCAGTCAGTGTGAAAATACTCTGCTCCAAGTAAGGTAAATATTTTCACAGCCATGAACCCACATACTGTAATAGGGCTTTGAAAAAGAAAATGTCCCTAAATGAGATCACTAAAGGATGTATACCGAAAACCTGCTTTTCTCGCGGTGCCAACTGTGCAGGGATTTTATTTTGAATCGTTTCTACCGATGTTTTTATTGCAGATAGATAAAACAAATTTTTGAACATTAGCAGAAGCATACTGCATTCGTTCCCATTTCATTCGCATTGTATAATATATTTTCATCATGGAAAAATATAATAATTGTATTCGATTCGTGATGATTTATCGTCGGCTTTTGTCAACGCTGATTTCATTCTTTTTCGCTCGTTGACAGGTTGGTATTATTTTTTTCTTGTGGTCTATGTACGCGCGTTGGCTGTGCTGCACACAGCCATTACCCGATATATTTTCTCATTGATGCGGAGCCGGAAAAATGTGAAAATGTACTTTCACGAGCAAATGTCTGAGGATAGGGAGAGCGGGAGCCGAATGAAGGGGTTAAAATTATAGGGTTGATTGTTGTTCGGGGATTGATACTCTGACAGTCGAGAGGCGAAAAAAAAAAATGGTTTCAGTTCATGAGGAAAGAAGATGTGGAATGGGAGCGGTGGGAATTATATGAGTTGTCTCGGTTTCAATTAAAATGCTTGGGAAAATAGTTGTGCAACTTTCTGTTCGCCATTGCGAAAGAAAAACAATTTAAAAAAAGCTTACGAAGTCAAAAAAAATGACACGTATCTAGGTTTTCGTCGAAACTGACGAATTCCCATTTTTACTTGTATATTTTCAGTTCAGGATCGGCTCAGGAGAGAAAAAGCTGATTCAAGCAGAATTCAAACTGCTGACTTCTGAATAATAGAAGCCTACAAAGAAATACCGAGGAAATAGCATTTATCATGAAAAATAGAAATTTTGGAATTTTCACAAACATGACTTTATAAAATTAAAAAAACTTCTACCTTGGATCAGCAGAGTCTGAAGAAACAAAAGCCAAAAGCCGAAAGATTCTGAAAGAAAATGAATGCCGAAAAGTAAAAGCTAAAAACTGTATCCGAAAAGTTAAAATTATGTTTTTTAGCTTTTTATAACTTTTTCGTCACTTTTTACAAACTTAACACCAGAAGTATCAGAGTCCAGATATGACACCACTCAAAATTTTGAGATGGACTTCTCAAGGGACCAATATTTCGAGAACCCCTGACTTGTGTCATACGACGCCACCTGGTCCTTTGAGGTTAATCTTGTGGTGTCATATATGACACCACTTGGTCCTTTGAGTAATCGAGTAAGACCTGGTATTTCTAGCGATAAATTTTGAAATACAAGAGAAACAAAGCCAAAAGCTCGAGCGTTCAATAATACGACTTTCAAACTCCGTTTCCACGTTGATAGTAAGTCGATGGTTCTGCGGCAAAAGGGCCAATCTCCTATTCTTTTCTACAGCAGATTGGCCCTTTTGCCCCAGAACCATCGATGTTATACTCGTAATTAGGGGAGAATTTCTACGAAATTGCATAATTCTAATGTGGTTTCCATTTTAATTGTTATAAAAGAATAAGTGTAAGCTAGTTTTTCACTTCACGTCATTCTGATTAAAATAAGCCATTCTCGTTTTCGCATATTCTGCTTTTTTTAGGTATAAGGGCATAATATTCATGACATGAAATCATGTTTTCATTTGTTGCGCATATAAATCGGAAATACGCCCCTAGTTATAATTTACACTAAGAAAAAGTTATTAGCCAATGTTTCACTAGGACTAACATTACCAGAACTTGTACTCGAGTGATTCTAGCTTCAAAACTGGAACTTAACGCGAATTCTCAGAGAGGATTGTACAAACAGTAATCATAAAAAAATCAATGTTGATTATTGTTTGATTTTTTATTATCGCTCAAAATATTGATCCGCTCCGTGTTGTCCAGTGCCAAATCAACATGATTTTGAGGATTGATTAATGTTTTTACAACACACTTGCTGTACAGTTAGATACGTGATTGCCAGTTAATTATCGTTTGATTCACCAATCGTTTTCTTAGCCGAATCAAAATTATTTTGATGCATGGACATAATACATGTTACATTTTTCTTCATTCCAAGTTTTTATTTATTCAGTGAAAACTTACATACTAGAAAATAAAAGTCTGAGCTCTAAACCATTCGCATGTTTTTATAGTGAAAAGCTGTTGCTTTACGAAAGCTATATCGCTGCGATTTTCACTTTTCACCATCTAAAGACTTTCTTCACGTTTCAATCTAAAATTCTCATCACATATGCAAAACTGCGTACATGCAAATACAATCTCTGCCGGCATTTTTTCGAAGAAAAAACACCTACTCAGCCTCGGTCGACCAGGTGTTAACATTGTTATCAATATGCTACAGAGCAGCTCGCTATGCTGCATAATAAAAATAAAAAACATACCCAAAAAATAAAGGTCGACCTCTTTAAAAATGAAACATTCTTATCTCAAATTCAAGATGTGAAACCCGACAACCAAACAAAAGAAACTTTATATCAATATAAAAAATTTCGTTTCCAAAATGAATGAAAAGTGACGACGAAAAACTTTCAGAAACATTTGCAAAATAGAAAGCATTTTTCCTGCCTCCTCTCAAAAGTCGACGACAAGGAAAGAGTGCGAGAGGAAAACGAAAAACGTCATTCTTAATATTTTTCAAATACGTAGATCCGAAAATTTGACTTTTCTTTTAGCTTCCTTGGCCCCCTTACCACGTCTGTACGTCTTCAAGTACGGACAAATGTCACGAATTGTGAAGGGATACCGCTGGGCGAAAGCGAAAAGGGAGAAACCACGTCTGACATTCACAACTCGGTAATAATGTGGTTACAGTTCGGCGCGTACCTGATTTCACTATTTTTTCAGTCTCATCCAACAAAACACTGGGTACAAAATTTATGAAGCACTCCACACTTTATCACAGCTAGGCTATATATGCCCTAAAAAAAATTTCACAAAATAACAGCAACAAACTTCTCATTACTTGAACCATACTAAAATAAAACAAGTAGGATTGGAAATAGTTTGGATCACATTTTCGAACTTGTAGAAAAAAATATTGAAAATTAGTACATTATGGCTTACTACGAGTATGAGTAACTTTGGAACAATGCGAGTTTTGTATGAAAAATTAATCTAAAAATACATAATTATATTAAAAATGATTTGTAGATTTTTAACATGGAAGTTGGAGAGTACTTTTGGCACTCCTCAATATTTTGAAATACTTATAAGAATATTATCAAATTAGTATATTCAGCTATTTTTGAAACAAGTTCTGTACTTTGAGTCGTCTGATTAGATACAGCTAATTTTGAAAAAGAAATGGATAGAGAAGGTATTGGAAAAAATCACTTCAAACTTTTTAGTAAGTTTTGAGACAAAATGTAAATCTGTTGATTAAAATATAATGACACCATCGCATTCAGCAGCCTTGAAAGAATAAAAATCAACTAGAACGTGATTTCTTTGGCGCTGAAACGATTATAAATCAATTATTAATCGTTAATAATTACCTATATAGTCGAAATTTTTCAGTTTCAGTATCTCAATTCATAGTCTCCTCGAATCATCAATCTAAAAGTGAGTGTTTGGCTCAATTTAGCCCAAATTAACACTAAAAGCACCAGGTCGCGTCATATACGACGCCATTCAAAATTTCGAGATGGATTTTTCAAAAGACCAATATTTTGAGAACCCCTGACTTGTGTCATACGACGCCACCTGGTCCTTTGAGTAATCGAGTGAAACCTGGTTTTTCTAGTCTTAATAGGGCATAGATAATAATACTCTAGCCTGTTGAAAATTCAAGGTCAATTTTGGGATGTATGGTAGCTCATAAGGGAATCGGTATTTTAAAACCCATCACTCATTTTGATCAAATTCTCTTCGATACAAAATTGCATAACCTAAATTTTAAGCTTTTTCAAAATCCCTGCATGAAGTGAAGCAGACATATTCTGTAGCTCAATTATAAATTATTGTTCATTTTCATTGGCATTGAGGGGTATTTTTTAAACTATGTACTAATTGTACTTGCACTATGCAGTGATTACAAATTCAAATTATTCGAACGCAAACAGTAAAGCCTCTCACCTTTATGAGGATGAATAAATTTGTACCGAGTTCCAATTTTAACTAAGGTTATATGGACGTCCATTCATCCTTTTTAAATGGTGATTAGGAATCGAATCCTTTCGAAGCAGTTAATTTATAACTCTTCGATCCCGCGTATTTAACAAGATAACTCTGGCCATAAATTACAGCAGCTTAAGACGTCAGTTAGATCAACAGGTTGTTCATGACGCCAAATCCTTTGTCTTCATTTTCTGAATGCACCGATGCACAGGCGAAGAAAAAAGAATAGCTCGAGTAGCAAATGAGGAAATAATTCGCATGTCGCAAATCTCGAGCTTTAGAAAGCCAAATCTGTATCTGCAATGCAGTTGAGGAAGTGCATGTATAGCCGTATGAAAATGTAATATATGTCTATTCCGACTGAAATTGAGATTAAAATGGAACTGAAAACATCATTGCAAGAAGCTGGAAGCCAGAAGCTTGAGGAAAAGTTAGAAGTTGGAAGCTCATAGTGATGAAGTGAGAAGCTGGAAGCGGAAGCTGCATTGATCAGCTTCCGCATCCCTGGCCGGCACTGACGTTCTATATCATTGGTCTAACTTTGAAAGCAAAAACATGAGACAAAAGATATGTAGATTGATAAATATTAAGAGCTGTACATTATAATATTCCCCACCCAAAAAATCAAACAAATTAAAGACCACCAATTCCAAAAAGTCAAAGTCTACTTTGGTGATGAGTAATGACGCCTGTAAAAATGTGTTACGCAGTTTGTCATGCAAACATGGTATACGTTTTGCTGGTTTTGTCATAGTTTCGCCCACCCAAAAATTGCATTTAGCACCTTTTGGATAGTATTTTCATTGGTTTCAGTTTGTTTTTTGTCTGTTTTTAATTCTACACTTTGCACTTTTTGGAATCGGACTTTTCAGTTGTAAAAATAAAATTGAAAAGTCAACATTCTTGTAATACGTATTATCCAATTTCCAGAAACTACTCGTCAAAATCCATAGTGAAGAGCATATTTTAGGAAATTAGGACCAGCAGCAGAAAAGCCCATATAATTCCGACCAATCAACGCAACAAATTCAAGTCAAAATGACAAATACTCGTAGGTACTAATTAAATTTTACAATTCTTTCAGTTGCAATTTTATAAAATTTAATTCTTGTAAGCTATAAAAAATAAAATACGCTACTATTAAAATCTCATATAGAAGTTACGATATCACTTGACCACCCACTGCAGTCGATATATGGTAAAGCAATAAACCATATGATGTATAGTATCGTATTAAACAACATTTATCTTTATTTTCTGAAAGAATTGACCGATAAATATTTTCTAACGGTCAATATAATTTCAGAAATATCAGCAAAAGACGAGTGTTTGTTCGGTGTATTTTTTCAACGATGTACGAAGGCAAATTCATTTATCCAAAAAGTAGGTACAGAACATTAAATTTTCAACAGAAATGGTTTCAGGAAGATTATATTTTTCCTCTTTCATATTCTACGTCAAATAATCGTAAAGATTTTTATCGAAGTAAATTATACTGATTCTAAACTCAAATTTTGTTAGGGTACCGTATATGTATACCGTGTAAAAGGTATTAATAAATTTATGATTTTTACGCCGATCCCCAGATTACAGTTCACATTAGTAATTGCAATTCGTGTTTGAATGGGCGAAAATAATTATAGCACGAAAAAGTGCTCTACTTCACAAAAAATTTAATGACAGAAAATGAAAAGTCGTATTTTGAACATCAAGGCTAGAACAAACGCACTGCACACAACAGTCATAAGCAACCATTTTTTTTTCTAGCGAAAAATCACATTTGAGGATGAATTAACTGAAACTAAGAACGGATGTTCAAGTAATTTGACAAATTCCTTTTTCAATGCACTACCAACATTTTACTGTATTATTAACACTAAAAGTACCAGGTGGTGTCATGTACGACACCACTCAAAATTTTGAGACGGACTTCTCAAAGGACCAATAATTTGAGAACCACTGACTTGTGTCATACGACGCCACCTGGTCCTTTGAGTAATCGAGTACAACCTGGTATTTCTAGTGTTAACACTAGAAAGACCAGGTGGTGTCGTTAACGACGCCATTTGAATTTGGATGCGTCACTCCTCAAAGTACCAGGTGGCGTCATATACGACGTTCTCCGGTTCTTTGAGGTTCCTTTACGGTTGAGTCGAATATGACGCCACCTAGTCCTTTGGAGTAATCGAGTAAAACATGGTTTTTCTGGATTCTGGTGTTAATAAATGATAAGATCAATGGTATCTTCAACTACGAATACATTAAAATAATTATACATTCAACAGCAAAAACAGGCAATCCTTTCTACACGTGTGAATAAAACGTTGTCTAATCAATGTTTAGGTGGAATTGGACTTCAGGTTTTCTTCTAAATAATTGCTAAAATTGTACCGAACTCCATATTTCCAACAGTAGTGTACCCAGAAATTTTCCAAAAGAGGGACTGAATCCAAAAATTTTGGATTTGATGAAGGAACAGGGAAGATTTGATTAAAAACTTGTACTTAAAAGATGAACATTTTACATAAAAACTACGCTGTAAGCGCAAAGAATATTATTTTGAATCAAATTTCCCTCGCTACTCCAATAACAGATACAAAAAAAAAAAAAATGCTTGATACCAAAACTGTAGATACGAGTAATTTGATGCAGAATATTGTTTTTTTGAAGTATTTTCTCAAAAAATGAACCATTTGCAAGTTATAGTGAAAAACAAAACACACAAAAATGTGGATACATTCAACCCCCTTTGGAGGGGAGTTGCTACTGGTGGATTTGAGAGAGCCTTTTAAGAGTGATTCTAGAGATAATCCTTGACGTTTTGGTAAAAAAAATTTTTCGGCAGAATTTTCTGTAATCTGAAACATTCATCGGCACTGGTCTAATAATAATAACTACCTACTTTTAAGTAGGTATGTGTATGGAGATCTGTTCACTTTCAACGGTATAATTCCCCTGAGCGAAACAGTCCCACTGGTTAAAGAACACAAAATAAATATTTTATAACGTTTTCAATCAAATGAATGTGAAATAGTTTTAGTAAAATTGAAATTGTGGCCAATTAATACAAACGTTCCCATTTACAGTCTCTCATCGTCTTCAGCACCACGCATTTCTCTTACGCCAAAATGATATGTAAAACATTCAGGAGCTAATCAGCCTAAGCTGAAAACAGTCACAAAACAAACATGGCAGAACGAATATTTCAAAAATTTCCACACTTTGCAGAAAAACAAAAACGATAACAAAAATAAGTATATATATATAGCAAATCTATATGCCAGACGAAGCGACTCCAATCCAAAATGACCTTTTTGTTCCTTTTTTCTGTTCTGTTCTCAATTTTTTCTTTTTTTTTTTTTGCTTTTCGCCTACGTTCTCTATGCACCCTCGCTCACCGCACATCGTTTTCACAGTATCGACATTTTCCTTTCCTCTTGAAAAATTTCTTCATTCGTTTATCCAACTTTCAAAACTTCAACCCCCTCCTACGGATCAATGACACAATAATGTAATTTTGCGATTGTCATTAAATAAAGTTAATTCAACGTTCCCTCTCTGTGCTTCCTCCATCTCTCTCTCACTCCTCAGAAAATGGTGAGCAGCCAAAAAAAAAAAACTGCGAGACGCCAAAAGTAGAGGAAGTTTTCACGTCGAATCGTTTCAGCCACCATCGACGACTTGTCGTAAATGCAGCAGGAAAAAATGAACCGGAATACGCGAGAAAAAGATTCGAAACTAAATGGAGGGTGAAAATTTCAAAACATTGATAATTTCTCTAGGGAGAAAAGCGAACGAAGGAGGAATTTTGCTGCAAACGCAAACGACATTTATGTTATGGTTTAACCTATTTTGTGTAATTAATTCGACAACAACGACGGCATCAAATTACCCAGATGAGAAACGAAAATTAACATAATATTTGTCTTTGAGAATGCGTTGATAGAGCACGACCGTAAAGTAAACTGAAGCAATGTAAACACATTTTACAACTCCTTCATTGCTAATTGCCAGTAATCATTCTTCGAATAAGTACCTACTTAAAACAGATGTGTTTAGCTAGAACACGCCATTTACTTAAAAGGCCGTTTTCCCCCTTTTTTAAAATTCATTTTGGAAAACTCGTAAAACGAGAAAATATTCAAAGAAGTGACAATTTTCCAGAGATGACGCCAAGCTGATGTCTGTTTATACTCGTAACATTCAAAATGAAATTGTATAACTATATTACAAAATAGGGGCAGCGGGGTTGTGAATTTTGAGCTTTCCAACGGCTATGTAAGCGTCGATATGAACACCGGAAATACCAGGTTTTACTCGATTACTCCAAGGACCAGATATGACACCACAAGAGTAACCTGAAAGGACCAGGTGGCGTCGTATGACACAAGTCAGGGGTTCTCAAAATATTAGTCCTGTGAGGATTCCATCTCAAAATTTTCAGTGGTGTCGTATATGACACCACCTGGTACTTCTAGCGTTAAGTCATGTATAATATTTTATGTACCACTGTACAGATACTCTCTACTCTCTAACTGAGCCGTGCTATTAAAAATTCATATTTTATAATAATTTTTGATATTTCATGCATCTACCGCTTCTAATTTAAAGGAAGTGAGTAAAGAGGTACATAGTTATTACTTTGCAAATAATAAGGGAACAGCTACAAGTGGGTTATGTAAAATATTTTACCACATCAGTAAACTGACTTCGTTTTTAAAAGGCGAACCAAATTCACGCTCGACACGTCGACTTTCGAATATCCGGCCTAAATTTTCCTTATTTTTCATTTCCATGTTTTTCTCTCCTTCGAGAAACATAATATATATGTACGAGTACGAAAACAGGAAAGAAGAAAATCCCCGACACAGACGAATAGAAAGAATTCGTCGGCTAAAGGACGCTAAGAATTTGACGCCGCCGTGCAAATACATATTATTATAAAGGCCGGAGGAGAAAAGCCAAGCGAATGAGTAAACGAAGAGTAAAAAATGAGAACTTCTCTCTAACACAGCAAGATTATTCCATTCCACTCGCTGAATTATTAAATTCAATTTGCCGCCATCATTTGTTTAGCATTACGTATCTGGCAGGTACAAGTAAAATTGTTCAATTCAGCGCAGTGTTCTTGCCTACATGATGAACGAAGACGAGATGGCAAGAGGTAAAAGGACCAGCGGAGCAGATTCATACTAATGGAAAGCTTTATAAAGGCCATAGAGGAAAGGAACGAATGGGTTTCAATGTCTTCAGCTTGCATGTACTATACTTATATAATAAATTATAAATTATAATGACACAGGGATACCCCGACTGAGCAGCAATTAAGATTTTGAGAAATTCTGTTCGACGATCATTTGCCGAGCATCGAACGAATAAAAAATTCACAACTGCTGACATTCAAGAAAAATTCCAAATTCGTCTTGTTAGGAATGCTGCAGCTATACATATACAAAAAGCGAAAATATTTGTTCCTGCCTTCGGCGAAGATCTTATGGAAGTAGGGAATATAAGGGAACTGCTGGTAATTTAATATTCACAACCCTCTCCCTCTCACCGCAACCTCATCACGTGATTCATTTCAGCGAATTGCAATTGAATTAAAAACACAATAAACGAAAAATACTATGCATATAGTAGCAAAAAGAATACTACGCGAATAAACGCTTTCGGCGAGCGAAGAAACTGGAGAATAAAATGCAGCCTCTCTAGGGGCAAACAAAGGTAAATACATTTGAACCGCAATAATAGTACGATTTTGTTGAAATAAACTTGAAAAGACGTACCTATACTATTCCTCGGGGTCTTTACACAGGGAATTCTAAAACTACATCCGAATACATTATACTGTCAGATTGTTATACAAGACGTTTCGTGAAAGAACTACCTGACTTTAGATTCAGGTACATACGAGTATAACCAGGTAACGCTGGCGACTGTCCTATAAAAGTCTCTATACGTATCTAGTGATGGAAAATGTAATATATCGAAAGTAGGACCAAAATTTTATCTACGTGTAATTTACTCACAAAATAAATCAAGTTTTTCAAGTCTTATCGGTTGAATTAGTGTTAACACTAGAAGTACCAGGTGGTGTCATATACGACACCATTCAAAATTTTGAGATGGACTTCTCAAAGGACCAATATTTTGAGGACGCCACTTGGTCCTTTGAGGTTACTTTTGTGGTGTCATATATGACACCATCTGGTCTTTTGAGTAATCAAGTAAAACCCGGTATTTCTAGTATTAATTTTCAGCCGAATCACCTGCGTTTTTTAGATGCGCCAACATAATTTGTTTTTGTTACATGCGAGAGTAAATTTGGAAATTTAACACGAAGTTAAAAATCGATTGTCGATATCGAGAACATTAGGCAAAACATATAATGATGCACGGGCGCTATTGTCAGTTATCATCGAACAGTTCTTATCAATTATCTTTTGAATAATTTTGTTGGAGGCTCGTTTTCAATTTTATAATTTTCATTTCTGTGTATTATTCTTTATCATGAACATTATTATTTGCATTAAGGAAAAAATGATCTAGAGAGTGCATATATTCATATATTGGACGAAAAAAATCGACTGATAATAAGGCATAGCCTTGCAAAATTGCTTCATTTTGGAACCCTTACAATTTTGCTGCTGTGTAATGTTTCTTTTTTACACATGTCACCATAAGGGCTGTTATTACAAACCTTGGTTATTGATTCAACGGACCGTTATAACTGAAAATTCGATAAAATGTAAGTTATAAAGGTCTGATAAACGAGTAATCAATGTTTGTGATACCTGGCCTCAGTGACGTGATTTGATTTATGTAACCTCAAAACTAATGAAACAGGTTACATTTTATGGGTTAAAGAAGAGTAAAAAATTTATGAGGCCAAAAACGGTTACAATGATAATGCATGTACAGTAGACTAAGAGCACTATATTATTATTAAATTTAGCTGGTAATGAGTAGTACTCATTTTATATATCCGAAAATTTATTAGTTAACTAGAATTTGAATTTATGACCAAAAACTAGAAGAACAATCAATTTCAGATACAGCGAAGTCACGTCGTATATTTGGTGGCCTTTTTTCGATGATTATAGACCTTTTTTGTCCGATTTATACAAACGTTTTCATGCGGCTTTAGAGCTTCATAGTCTAACCATCATAAATCTTTGAAAGCGAACATTCGCAGCTTGACGTTTTACTTTAACAGTCGCCTTTGGACAAACTTAGTGACGCTTTTCGCCTGTCAAAAGAATCAGACGGGTTTCTTCGAGGTATACTATTTTAGATGTGAAAAGTTTTCGACTTTGGCGAAAAAAGAACGACATATCGAGCAACAAGACACAGACTTTCAACTATACAGGGAAAACAATAGCACAGCAATCTACGCGTCACTTTTTTTTTCTTCTGAAGCTGTCATCGCCTTCCTAAATTTCGTATTTATCGTCAATCAAACCAATGGGGAGAAAAAACTTATTTTGACGTAAATAATTCCAACACTCAACAAACAAATCGAAGAGAAACTTAGATAATGTTTGAAACAAACGTCGCGAAATTAGGTAGGTATACGGATTTCGATTTTCTAAAAACATAATTCGAAAATGAGTACCAGCTTTTCCTTTTACCAACACATTTCGCATGCGAATTTTATTCCAAACCTATGATGGTGCATCAAATTCAGAAAGGTTTGTGAAACGACCCAGAAATGGGAGAAAATAAGTCAAATATCAATATTCATAGACAAATATCTAAATCATTCAGTGATACAGTGATAAAGCCCAATAATGCTATATATATAAGAAGACACAATAAAACACTGCAAAGGCTGTAGATAGAGAGAGAGAAAAAGTAGTAACGTGGCACTAATCCTACACAGAGAAAAAGCAATTTTATAGCCATCGCTTTTTATTCCGGAAAATTAGAAGCAGCTCTCATTTAATTGGCCATTTAACTTTACACACTCATTTATATACTATATCTAATAGCTGTCAGACTCTACGAAACAAGTCAGTCATATTATGTGTAAAAGCGTATATTCGTCGAAGCTAATTCTAGCAGAAAAAGTCGAATGAAAACGTGATTAGAATAATCGATTTTTGTTTGCGATGAAGTTTTTTTTTTTTTTCAGCAAAAGAAAAAGTAGATGTAAACACAACGTCGAATGAGTTAGTCGTATTATCGATTTTAGAAATGATACAGGAATTACTGATGTCGTAGATTCGACTGTCATAAACGAATACAGGGATTATGTCTAGAGGACGGAGGAATGAAATGTGGTAGAAATAATTTCTAGTCGTTAGGAAAGCCACTGAAAATTTGCCAAAAAGCACCCATAGAAGACAAATTTAATTACTTTTTTGCCAGTTTATAGACGAGAGAGGCGGGTTGACGGGTGAAATTCAAGACACTCAAAGTATCCGGCAATAGCGTATGATACTTCAAAAACGCCTAACTAGTTTCAAATTTGCTAATCAAATTAAATTGTTAGTCGATTTAATGGGATATTTAGTGCTTGAAGAAAGCTATAAGCAAAATGAGAAATACAGCTTTTTCCAAATTTCATCGTTAGAAAAGTTGAATACATCCATCCTAATAAAAACGCACTGATCGTTTTCAAATCACAGCACTTAAAAAATAAATCAAGTTTGCAACTCAACAAAAGTAGAACAAGAGATCAGAATTTAACAAAATAACGTATACACATCAAGACTGAGAAAAATGTTTGAAATTAATATAAAAATATTTTTTAAGAACTCGAGGCAAAGCTCATCTCACAAACTTCCTTTTTATTAGAAAGCACATATCAAACTTTCCAAATAATGTTTTCGTAGAAGAAATTTAGATGCGAATGAGATAGAAAGTAAAACATCCTTTCAACCATTTTAAACTCGGCAAAAAATTCTTTTCAACTATTTCAAACTCAATGTTCGACTTACTTAACAGATACTTCACCAGCGGTTCCCTATTAAATTTTTTGTTCCCTTTTATTTACATTTTTTATACGTATTTACAAATTCTAAGTCTGTACAAAAAAAAATAAATAAATACGAGTTAGAGGTCGTGAAAAATTATGAAAAATGTTTTATTACTGTCCCCTTATTTTTCTCTCAACCTAAAGCAAGAAACAAATTGCGCAAGTCACTTTTTTAATTCGTTTTTCTTCTCTCAACATACACACCAAGGTGTAAAACAATACTGGCGAAATTTTCATCTTAATTTGTTCATTATTACGTTTCGTTATTATTAAAATAATTAAATTTACGAGACGTCGCCAAAAAAATTCGCTTCAACTGGTCCAAATGATAATTTTATATAGCAACCGTTGATTAAATTAATTTTGAAATGCGAAAGATTTTTCTATCGCTACAGGCAACTTTTTTGTTCGTTTTTCATAAAGTCTGGGAGAAAAAAAAAATTACTTATCCATTTTTCTCCGCTTTTACTAATTAGCATTTTTTTTTTTTTTAGAATAACGAATAATATATACAGTAGGTACCTACGGTATTTTAACGTAATTTTCATTAAACTTTTTCTAACGGAATGTTATTAACGCATACTTGATATAATAGAGAGATGAAGAAAAAATGTCAAACTTTTTTTCCTTATTTATAATTGCAACTGATATCTTCCTACTTGGTGAAAAAATAAATGAGAAAAAAGAAAGCTAAAATACTTGGCAAAATACATAATAAAACTTTCTTGTCCTGATGGAAACAAAATCACCAACATTTAATCGTATTACCACTACGGAGTTGAGATACGCCCCAAAAATAATATCCAAATACCTCAAGTTATAAATACTAATTTCTTCATGGGGATCTTCCTCTTCCCTCCCTCGATACCGATGTTATATTTTAAAATTGCACATCTCATAACGTTTTATATGTACTGTTCTACAGACATAAAACCACTTCATATTTATTTTAATTACAGAATTGAGAGTACTTGCTACTTATGCTGCGAAAGTTCAAGTCTGCAACGAAAATCGCTTTGTTCGGTGTTTTATTGATGGTATAATATAATTATTGCATGGACACGGGGCAGGTATGAGAAGGATGACAAATCTATAGGAACCCTATCTACTCGACTTTTGTAAATGTCTTCGTCGACTAGATGAATTTTTTACACATTTTGAAAACAACCGCGATAACCATTTAAACCGACTCAGTCGCAAGGCAGCGTCATAACCCCAAGGTCCTAACTGCGCTATCCGTTCATAAAAGCTTAATGTGAGAAACGCCATTTTCTTCAGACGAATCGATGCGTTATATACGTTTCCATCGATTTTCTCAAGAGATTAAGAAACCAGCCAGCCAAGAAACTTTCGATAAGACTAATCGCGTTAGCTTAAAAGCCAATATTACGCGGGCATTAAATTAATATGGATACGACTCATTCAAGCTCTAATGATTGATCTTTTATCCAACGCCTTTTGGCGAAGAAGCAAAATTAATAGGGCCTTTCTCGTAAATTGGTTTAGTCCACCTATAATTAATATAGTCATGGAATCCACACTGAGAGGAATTTCAATAGTGACCTACGCTGTTTTAGTTACGAAAACAGGGACAATCCAAACTTTGTGATAGAAATTACTGCAAAAATAGTAAAAATACATGAACTACGATAGTAAAGAGTATATCGATAATATCGGGGTACATTGTGTATTCGATATAACTCCAGTCTTTATGCTCGTTTTAACACTGGAAGTGCCAGGTGGCGTCATATACGACGCCACTCGAAATTTTGAGATGGATTTTTCAAGGGACCAATATTTTGAGAACCCCTGACTTGTGTCAGACGACGCCACCTGGTCCTTTGAGTAATTGAGTAAAACCTGGTTTTTTTAGGGTTAAAGATTAAAAAAATATTATGGTCGTCAATTTTGTCAGACAATATGTCCTTACAAAATGTATGTCCAAACCAGTCAAAAAAAAAAATTCCATTCAAAAATAAGAAAATTTTGGCTTCCTTCGCTGGATTTGAAAAAGGGACATCCAGCTTGCTCAAGAGTAATCGCTTCTACAGATACATAGCGCTACCGCAAAGCTCGAGATTTCCCTCAGACGCTCAATAAATAGATCATAATTCAAACAAAAGGAAAGCTTCGGCCATCTACCCTCTAGATACACAAATATGCTATGATCTAAATAGTTTCAATCTTTTTTCAAGTCGCCGTTGAATTGTTCCTTTTTTTTTTTACTCAGGAATAGAGTAAAACTTTGAATTGAGTGCGTGCTGCGAATTGAAGGGCTTGGATTAGAAAATAAGAGTCGTATTTTGGGTACATACGCCCTTTTCGTTTACAATCAAACTTTCAAACTGAATATCGTCAATTTTTGCAAGTTTCAAATAGAAAATAACGGTTTCCTATATTAGAATACGTAATGTACAATTATTTTACAATCTGTGACTCATATTATATTGCGAGAGCTCAACCCATATTTGAATCCTTAAAATCCACCTACATGTAAGATTGATTTTTTCTGAATATCGAACCTAGATTCTTACAAAAGTAAAATCTTATAATTTTTGATCCACTGACCCTTTTGATGGCCCTATTATATCATTATGGCTTCATATTATTGCTTTTTCATGAATATGCCTGACACATTTTTTCGTATGTGTAAGCTTTTATTCGCCTGATATTAATCTTCCAAACACACGTTGAGAACAAAATATTTTATAATTTCATAAACTTGAAATTATAAGGTCTACTAAATATTTTATGAGAAATGCTCTGGTCTCTTCCTAGTTGCGTTTTTCACCATCATCATCAACAAGTGAAAAAGCAGTTGGTAGTATATGAAATAAGCAGAAGGGATTTATCTACCTTAATCCCTGACCCTGACTGCGTCATAACTTCATCTACACTTTCAACCACCTTCGAAACTTCCACAAAATTAAATACCGAGTCGACTTCCATGGTTAGAAAAGCGGTACCCTTTCTCATTGTAAACTGCTTAACAATACATGTATATGGTATAGAAATATGCGAGCTAAGTATACTTTTCAGGGTACAAAATTAAAATTTGAATAGGTGGACCAACTTTTCAAAACCGATAACGAAATTTCAACATTTCCTATGTTCCATAATATGTTAATAATATAATGGTGAAAGATATAGCTATATTTTCTCTTTTTTCCTCTTAATGAATAACACTTACTACAAAATTTCAAATTACCGTCCGAGTTTTGTTCAATATTCTAAGAAGTAGATAAATTTGAGAAAGGATACCTATTATCTCAAAATGTGATTTTTTTTTTTTTCATTTCATTCAAAATCTGTAACAAGCTTGTTGCTGAATTCTTTGATTTTTCAAAATAATAATAAATAAATACCTTAATGAAAAATAAAGATTTTCTGTTGAAAACCTGCTAAAAAAGGGACAGACATTTTTCTAAAAAACCAATGTTAAGGCGTAATTTAAAACAGGTAATTAGGTATATCGTTAGGACATTTTCTTGTGGTGGATCGATACCTTCAAGAATTCAAGTCTATGAAAGATTAATTACTGAGAACTTGAAAAGCAAGTCAACCTGGTACAAGCATCTAATGAAAAAAAAAGAAGAAGAGTTGTAAACCAGTTCCTTCCATAATTAGTTGGCACATAGTTAGCACTATATACACTCTGTTCCAAATTATGATGGCCGGTGAAGAAATTTGGAAAATTGTCGCATAAAACAATCAGATTCGTTAATTACAGTACTATATGTATGTGTTGACAAAAACCATACATAATTTAATGTTTCACGATAACGATGAAAATTGATAAGAATGAGATAGGCAGCAATGTTCTAGCAGAGTCGCCGGCCATCATACTTGGAACAGAGTATAAAGCAGCGTAAGCACATAAATACTCGTGTAAATAATATAAAAACCTGTTAAAAACAATTGAGTGTGGTTTCTAATGTTGCAAGCAGCCAGTAGGTAAACCTTTCAATCAAAATGTCAAACATCAAATAACTATTTTAACCAAGACCCTTTCTCAAAAATTTCTGTTCTTCTTCAAACAGGGTGAATGAAATACATATTTAGATGGACCATATATCAGTCAGCATAAAATGAGGTATGCAAAAGAAAAAAATAATTATAGGTTGACAAATGGAATTTTTTTTCATTGTGCTTCATTTGCACGAACTTTTCATAAAATTTCTCTCCATTACCGCCTGTATATATTCATTCTATTCTTACAGAAGAAATTTATGTTCCATCACTGACTAAAATTATTTACCAGCAACAGAATAATGCTCACTTTTTTCATCGTGAAGACCAAAATGTCGTACAATTCGCACTGCTAAAAAAAAAATGAAAATGAAGAAAGGGTTAAATAAAACAAAATACCATTTACATCATTAGTGTTTAACGGGGTAATATTAATCATCCTGCGCAATTTGGGGTAGAAAAAATTAACAAAAACTCGCTTGACGAAGAAAACAGACAATTAGGTATATTTTTCATTAAAACCTCACAGAGAGTGAATAATTATTTGAGCTATACGTTTGGATTTAGGAGAGGTTGTAAGGTTGGTTTTGATCAACTCGACCCTTTCCCACAGCTAAAGGAAGAAAAAGAAACTTACTAAAATCAATAAAATACACCCGTGCTTATAAAGTAGGCACAGTGTGAAAAAATAAGGGAGTGAGTTATGACGTTTATTAGGATGGGGATGAAATAACATGAATTAAATAAAATATCTGTTGAGTTGCTGCTTGTTAATTTTCATCTCATTCTTCATTTTCAAAAAATACCATTTTTTTTTCAAATCGGGGAAACTGATTAGGTTGTTGGTAAAAATCAGCAGCATTTAGTAAATCAGTAACAATGCAACCAAAAAGTGGTAATTTAAAAAACTAGTTTTTAATTTTGCAGATATCAATTCGACAATATTTTTTCTATCCGCAGGTATAAATCTGCTATGAAGTTCCTCTCGTGATAGAAATAAGAAATAAATTTCAACACTAGAAGTCCCAGGTGGTGTCATATACGACACCACTCAAAATTCTGAGACAGACTTCTCAAAGGACCAATATTTTGAGAACCCCTGACTTGTGTCATACGACGCCACCTGGTCCTTTGAGGTTATTCTTGTGGTGTCATTTATATGACACCACCTGGTCCTTTGAGTAATCGAGTAAAACCTGGTATTTCTAGTGTGGGTAATAACTACTTATAGGTTAGTCGGACTGGGGTGAATAGTAATACATTTAAGAAACGTGATATTTATTTTAGTCCGCAAATTAAATATTGCGCTATATGTGTATTATCCGTATAATATTATATTGAAAAAAATTTCTCCTCGAAACATATTATTTCGACGGAAGTAATACAGGTAAGTATAAATAATTATTGAAAAATTTCGAATTTCTCTTCTACACTTTCTCATCAATCCTGAATCCTCTCTTTTCAAAAAAGTCGTATAAGTATTCAAGCCCCACTGAAACTTGAAAAAATAAAATAAAACAAATAGAAATGTTTTATAGATACATTATAGAGGGAAAGACATTCAACTTATCAACATTATTTTGTACATATACCTCCATCTTCGATTCATTGACGCTTCAATTTTTTTCATTTTTAATTACTCGTATTTATACAAGAGATTCAAAAAAAAAAAAATGGAAATAATATACGAGTACCTACTCTTTCTTCGCACACTTTCAAATCCAATGAAAAAAAATTGTTTGGGCAACGATATCGTTTGAAAATGTTTCCATCTTCAACTCTTCATTTCAACCCTCGAGAATATATATACTGAGGCATTGAAATGGAGTGAAAAATATGAGATAAGGGGGAAAATGCGGGGAAAAGATAAAAGGCCCTAAAGAGTTTCCTTTCTTTTGCTTAAGATACAATTTTTTTTCGCTTCCTTATTTTCTTCAGCCTATTCAAGACCCCCTGGAAATTTTTTTTAAAGAACTTCCCTAAATCCTACAATCTGCCTCGTAACTTGAAGACTCGAATTTTTTCCGCCAACTTTACGTTCACAAAAAATGGAATAAACGCGTTTCAAACTTTTTGCCTCGCCGGAATTCTTTTTAAAGTTACTGAATGTATGACTGAAGACCTATCCAACTCGAATAGACCCGTGGACCAACACACATGCACATGGTATATAAAATACAGATACTTATATAAAAAAAAAAGTAATTTTCACTACACGTAGGGGACAGACAGAAATACTCCGGTTGTTCATAATTTCGTTTGGCAAAAAAGAAAAAAGGAAAGAAATACCTAGTAGATATGAGAGCTCGTGTTTGGAATAAACTACAACGACAAAAGTAGGACCTGCGGAGAACTTCTTTAATCCGAGTTAATTGGAAAGGACGATGTTTTTTATTTCCACTTTTTTTCTGAATTAATAGAAGTCTTAATTAACCAAATAATTAGAAAAAATGGTTGAAAGTGTAAATAAAATGAACAACAATCTTCTTCGGAGATGAAAATTGTAAATTAAAAAATACCTTTAGAGAGTTAGACACGAAAAACTCATATCCTCACATATATTTATCAAAATAGTGCAAACGTATCCTTGACAATTCGAACATCATAATTTCACGAATGGGAAGGTTTACTTGGTATGTTCTGAAAAACGGCAGTCCTAGTTTTCAAATTTTCCCAAAACAACCAAAAAAAATTTAATAACAAAAAGAAAAGTCGGATTTAATTAGCTGAAAGTATTCTTGGAATTATTCTAAAGTGATGTCAGAATCTTCATCTTAGTGTAACGTGACCATTTTCTAGTAATCTGTATAGATGAATTCTGAGAGGCGATAGAAAGCTATGGCCCTCGACCCTCGCAGTACAAACTAATCCCCCTTCATTAGGGCAAATCTAATCCACCTTAGCCTTGAAGAAATGAAGAATAATAATAAATAAAAATTGTAACACAAGCACTTTCACAATCAACATAAAAATTTTCGAAACTATCTTTACCGCAAATATGACAGCTGAAATGAATGAATAGAAAATTTTTCTGCGTTACTCACTCCCAAGACATTCATAGAACAAATGAGTAATTTTTTTTTGTGTTTCAATTATTCTAAAAAAATTAATTCTCAAGATAATATTGTAAGTATGTTGAAAGGAATTTTATAAATTCATGAAAAGTAATCTTGAAGGGTTGAAATAGATGCTGTAGAAATAATTCCAATTATTTATTCCCTTAGAAACTTGTGACTAAAAGAAAAGTATAAAATATTTTCCACAATATCAGCAGGGTCGTTATTAAATTCCTATTCGAATCGGATTTCAATTACATTCAACCTGCATTCCACCCACTTACATCCTACTCCAAAGGATTGTAGTAAAATGTAAAACAAAACAATTTCGGAATACCGGCATGGAAAATATTTTTTTAAAGCAGTGTATGTAGAAATTATTAAAACTTGGCAGGTTGTGGCCTTGAGTTAACATTTCTATTTTCAAATGTCCTAAAGAATAATTGGAATAATTTATTTTTGAATAAAATTAATTGATTTAATCTATACGAAGATATTTAAAAAAATTTATTTTAAAATGAAAATAAAATTTTTGCACTTGGATGGCTGTTACTTTAACATGCTTTAACTCAGCTAGTTTTTACTACAATTTGCAAAATATAAAAAGATTTAAAAGTTTGGGAATTACTTTTTTTTGCAAAAGGATAATATGTGTTTTCATATGTAGAACAATAATCCAAAAAAAAGTCAATTTTTAAAAATATGTCAGTTGGGTAGTTGCAGTTGCGTGATCATTTCTTCAACTCAATTCTCCAAGTAGACTCAGAATAAGAAAGCAAATAGTCCCCAGACTTTGTAGGTAACAATAACTGATAAAACAAATACTAGCAGAACGCAGTATTTTAGTTCACTCATAATAATGCATAAAGCTGAAAATGTAAAACTATAAAAGTACGAGTACATCTGATCAATTTTAATGAAAACCACAATGCAAACTTCTGTTCAGTCCAATATTTTGGACTGTTACTCACATAAAATCTGTGGTAAAATTCAAACCAAGTATAATATTACACAATTGCATTCTAATAATTCCATTATAAGACTGGTCAGAGTATCGTATAAATAATAAAATGAACATAAAATGCAAAACAAGTTGAAATATAAGGGCTAAAAATAAATAAAAATTTTCAAAATTGAGATGAAATTTTTTTTTTTCATAAACGAAGTTAGTGAAACAGATATTCTTTTTCCAGTTGAAAAACCATCGTTTCTCGATTCAGACAATCTTTTTTCTCAACAAAGTTTGATTCAACGGGAAAAAGAAAGTTTAATTAAAAAAAAAAAAAGTTATTTAATTACCACACCCGTCATCAATCCAGCAAACTTATCACATTTATCAGAGAACAATAAAATTTAAAAAGAACTAAATCCAATAAACTTTCTTATCTACTTATACCACAAACCAGGATACAAAAATTTCACAAATTTCATTGTCCCTTCAACTTGCATACGCAGACTTCAAGACATAGTTTGAGTAAGAATGACTCTCCAACCCCTGAATAGATTTTAACGGACCAAGATTTTAGGAGTACATCAGTTAATTTTGAAAATCTGTGTTCAGTCAGCATGATCACGGGTGAAGATAAACAGAAAGAAGAGGAATTAAGAACTAGGAATTTTTGAGACTGAAAAACTGCAAAAAATACAAATTCTAAATAATGAAGCTTAACAGAAACGCAACATTAACGGGGCCAAGTTTGAAGACTATAGGAAGTAATTACGTACAAAATTCAAAATATAGAGGGAAAATATGAAAATACTTTTCGCTTTTGACAATACATAATTACATATTATGAACAGTAAGAGTTAGTGATGTCATTGGGTAGGCAGACTACACAATTCATCGAAGCCACGAACAATTTCCATGGCATTTGATATTTTGTAGTTCATTTTCCAAAACGCACTGAGTTATGGCTGTATTTATTAGATGCCAAGTATTCGTAAATAATGATAAAAATATATTCTTCATATTTTTCAATTGCTATAAGCAGCCAATAAGATATACTGAAATTTTAATGCTGCATTATACCTGACGTAATAAACTAAAGAAACATAGCAATAATTTTCAAGCTACTCAAAATAGTATCACAGACTATAGCTCTGAGACATCACGAACATATAATATAAAATAATTGAACAGAAACAGTAAAAATAAATACTTGGAATATAGCCGGACGAAATTAATTTAGTAACCACATAGTTTGTTTCTTTAATGGAACTTATTCAGGATCACATGATAATCGTTACCCATAAATATTAGAGACATTTTCAAAATAAGGCTACTCAAGAATGCAATTTTTAATGAGCATGAGCAAAGCTGAAGAAAGACCAACAAATCGTTCCATTCTTTTTGTACACTCTTGACAAATTGAGGTTTTCGACTATTGCCCTTAAATAGTTTAGTAAGAACTTTCATTCCGTGACTCAATTCAATGTTACAAAATAATCACTGACTATATTCTTAAAATTAAAATCACAAATGGCCAATATACAAGGTAAATGAGTGCTACCAATTTCTGTGTGATAATTAGCTACCTATCTCACTACTTGAAAATTTAACTCACGTCCTTCTGGTTTCTTGATCGAAAATTCGATATCGAATACTTGATTAAAAATACCGTACGTCCGACTAGCGTTGACTTCGATAAGGTTTTGAAAATACATAAAGGTAGTAAACTATATTTCATCAAAAATCGTATAATCAGACTGAGCGGGTATTCAGGTGAAATGTTGATAATCATACAAACAGATAAAGAGTTGATACCAGAATAAACTATAAAGGAAATGACCAAAATCTCAAAAACAAGTAAGAGTGAATTCGTCGAGTTTTGAAGAAATGTACATCAGTTATCATTGATGACTATGACGATTGATGAATGTACAACTTTCTTCGCCCGAGTTCAAAATTTAAGAACAAATTGAATATTGTGAATTCATCGAGTTTTGGAAATAACGTACCACATGAGTTAATCAATGATGACTCATAATAGTGTCAGACTTGTGTAGTGGTGTACAATTGTGGTTCACAAGCATTACGTAAACATAATTGTGACAAGTGTAAGAACTTCTTCACCGGGGCTTCGTATGAAATGTATGAAGCACAATAATTTAGTAATATT
The DNA here is from genome assembly GCA_038050395.1 of Parthenolecanium corni. Taxonomy (NCBI): domain Eukaryota; kingdom Metazoa; phylum Arthropoda; class Insecta; order Hemiptera; family Coccidae; genus Parthenolecanium; species Parthenolecanium corni. Next base: position 20,161,160 of record JBBCAQ010000034.1, on the reverse strand, counting down.
AGGACGAGTCATTCACAGTTAGAGGTAGCTAAGAGTATCAGATTCACATTCACTCACCTTCGGGCTTCACCATCATTCTTCGATCTTCGCCATGAAACAGTAGTCTGTATGGGTTATCGTCGTTGCACCAACACCAAACGGAAACGATATTCGCAAATCGAATCGAAATAAATGGTTGCAGTTATTAAACTATTAAATTAAAATATAATCCGAATCAGAAGCACAAATAACCGACACGAAAGACACTCACTGAAATTTACACGCGAAGCCAGACGTTGGCAGACGATAAAAAGGCGAATGGCGAGTGACAACAGGTAGCATTTCAGCCAAACGTTTTCATATTCGTGTTCGTTCGTTTATTCGTGGTTTGAGAGAAGCTGCAGCGTTCACAGTGTTGCCACGCAGCAGAAATTTAAAAAATTCAGTAGTGCAAACGTGGAACGAGCTTACAGATAGAAAACGCCCGTAAACATAATATTCCAACACATTGATCACACTTCAGTAGCGGTGTTCGTGAAAATGGTATACTTGTAGTAAGCCGGAGGTCGCGTGATTAAGTACAGGTGGAAGCAAAAATTATTTAATTTTTTTTCTTCTATTTTTTCGATTTGTTGGGGCATAATTTAGAGTATAATGCCATTTAGAACGATATAAATGATATCTAAAATATTTTTTTCATGGTTTAGGGGGTGAAAAATATGAAAAATAATTCGAAACTTGCAAAGCAAAAAGTGGATTTTCAACACAATTTCACAAATTATATACTTTTGAGTTTTGAGCTTTGCTTTTGAGAAAAACGTAGATTTGAAGTTTGCGTGTGAGCAAAACAGATGAATCAAGTTAGGAAAATGAAATATGGAATGGTGTTTGTTGAACGAAGATTCATTTTTTACCTTTTCTCAAGATTTTACTTTTTGAGAATTTTGTGTTTCGATATCTAGTCCTTCAAATATTATTTTGAAGAGAGTAATATGAGTTATTTTTCCTTTTATTTGTCACTCTTATTCTTTTTCGCTGACTGACAAGAAGTGAGAAGTAATACATTAGGGCTGAATTTTGAACAAGTAGATATTCCCCTTTCCTAAAAGTTGGGGCTTTATTTTAATGCTATAAACTACAATGTAGACTTGAAAACATGAATAATGGTTGTTGATCTAACAATAGATACCATATTGTTAATATAATTATGGTAAACCTACTCAATTTGACGTTACAAAACGTTTGTAAGATGTTTCAACTTTTTTTTTATTCGACGACAGGAATCAATAGTCGCTTCAATTTTGCCAGTGTTTGCATTATAAAATTAAAATGAGGAAAGTTTTTGCCATCCGCAACAAGCGTGTGTATATTAAACTTATTTACTTACTAAACTAGAATTACGCGCAAGTTGATGTTTACACCAACATCCTCTACAACTCTACCTACCAACTTTTTATCCTTCAGAATATTGGTTTTTCAGAATCTTCGTCTTTGCATAGATGTTTTAATTTCAAAATAACTTTATGGGATTAGATTTCACCGGAGAAAATTTGATTTTCATCTTAAACTAAGACACAGTACTCTCTACCTTCTTAAATATTTCAAAATTTCAACTGTCTTGTTATATCTGAAAAATTTTTTGGAGAAATAGTGGTCTTAACTAATAAAAAATGGGAGAAAAAGTATGATACCTGCAACTTTTTTTTTAATCTCAAAACTTGAAGCAGTTTTTTTTTTTTTATTTTGTCGTTGCCTATCGGAACTTTTTGTCTATTAAAAATGAAAATAAATTCTCTCTCCATATAAGTAGCCCTTTTTTTTCGTCATAGTTAAAAATTATTTTATTTTGAAAAAACATTCAAGAGTATAGAAATTACTTTTTGAAAATGTAAATATTCTTCGTAGACCAGTTATTGTAAGCTCAAGAAAAAATTCGAAATCAAGTTTCCTTTATTTCATATGCCATGGCTTTTCTGTTATCTATTATCCATTTACAGTTGGTAACTTATCAAATAAATAAAGGTACAATGTATTTTCAGCAAAAATTAAAACACGGCCTCACCATAGGGAAATGGAAATAAAAAAAAAGAAAAGAGAAGGGTGGTTGGTAGTGTAAAACAAACAAGAGAGTGGCTTGCGGTACAATACAGTATGACGCATTAATTTACGTGTATGGAGTATTTATTTTACCTCCATAGGGAAATTCCATTCATGCAGTTCGCAGGGTTCACAACCTTTTTACCTTTTGTCAACCTCTATCTAAATATATGTTCGTGCTTTCATCATGTGAGATGCATATGTGGGTATAACAACTGGTAAATTAGATTGCATTAAAAATGAATAAGCTATCGAAGGCACATAACAGCTACACTGTTGGAGCACGGCCAGGGTAAAAAAAAACACCAATAATTTTTTGAATATTTTCATTTTTTTTTTTACTCCAGACACGAAGTTACTTTCGAAAAATATATATTGTAAGTGAATGAAAAAATTTTGTTGTTCTCACTGTAATATGGTAGGTACATACTACGACTTCTGAATCTCTCATGTGATTTTCTTCAAAAATGAGTAAAAATAAAAACAGATAAGCCAACCTTGAACCTATCACAATTAAAATAAGAAGAATAAAATACTTTTTTAGGCTCTAAACAAGTATATTTGTCGGAAATAAGGCAACGACTTAATTTCCCCTTCAACGCCAGGTTCAAAGTCCAACCCGCTGAAAACGATGAGAAATTTTATTCAAACAGCTTTTGAAATACCTTCAAGGTGAGACAGAAAATAATTTTCGAAAGTATAACACCTTCAAGCTAAATTACTTTCTTTCAAATGAAACTTGCTCCAATAAAATCGTTTTTTTTTTTTTTTTTTTTTTTTTGAGTTTACCAAAGGCTTTATCTTACCCTCACTTTGTAGTCTATAAATGTCTGGATTAATCAAGTTTCAGAGTTCACGGTAACTCGCAAAACTTTTTTTTACAAGTATCAAAGGGTTTTTAGGCAAGTTATTTTTTTAGCAAAAGAAAGCGGTGAAAACGATTTCCTGAGGGCTGGAAGGGACAAAAAGATTTTTTATGATTCATTTCAAAAAGAAATATGGTGGTAAAATATAGTAAAAAAAAAGGAGTAAAGAAAATTACATTTTCCGCTTATTATTTTTTTCATCAAGTACAGATATTGCTTATCAAAAAAACCTTTCAACAAATATTGACTCTGTGGTTTCACTCATCAGTACGAGCGTCATAAGACCCTCATTAGCACTTAATTGGTTTTATTCAAAAGTATTTTTTTAAATCATCAAAATAATTTTAACAAAAAAGAGAAATCAAACATTCTTGTACTTATATCCAAATCTGAGTTCATTTTTATTCCTAAAATAATTTTTAAATTTATAAAAAAGTTATCCCAGGTATATGCACATATCTATTCATGATCTTCATCCTATCAAATTACATAAATATTTTACTCTCTCGTTATTTAAAAAAAAAGAAAAAAGTAAGGAAACAATTATTGTTGAAAAGCTACTGATAAAAAAATATAGTACGTATCTCGTATCTCACAGATAAAATTATTTTTAAAATGACAGAACAAATTTCCTAGATACTTCACCAAATTCTTCTTCCAACATTAAAAATAATGTTGACTTTAGTTTATATTTTCAGAATTTTCGACAAAAAAAATAATTTTGAATTTTGGCATGCTAATACTCCAGAAGTACGAAAATATTTTGAAAGTATCACAAAATATTCTGTAATTATTCTACGATATTTATAATATTACTATTTTTTTTTTTTTTTAAGTATTGCTAAAATGAGACGAATCTTTTTTTTTTTTTAGCAAGCTTTTTGAGATTTCATCATCGGAAGCCTTCTCAAAAATCATGAAAATATTTTGTTTGGAATATTTCAGCAACCTCTTGAAATAGTGAATTCTTTAATTACAATAAAAACTTATCATAAGTAGCCTATTCCTGAAATAATTTCACATAGGGCCTAACTTAAAAATATTAATTTGAAAAAATTATGGGAGGGATATTTTCTCAAATTACCTACGGTATGTTATGTTTCCAAAATACAACTAACTAAAATCTCATGAAAAACTGATTCGAAGTAATTTTTTTTCTCTCCAGAAATATAAATATCAACTTTCAATGAACTTCTATTTCAAGAAAGTCAAAAAATTCGCTTCAAGCCTACGGAAACGTTTTTAAATAAAAACCAATCTCATGTTCATTGTTACGAATTTATTTTGTTACAAAAGAAACAAAATACTCAATGTTAACATTTTTTTTAAATTCCGTCTTTGATTACGCGAAAAAAATACGACAAAAAAAAGTTACAAAATTGAAATCAATTTTTCAGTTTCACTTTTTAAGCAAGTGAATAATGAAAGAATTGATTAATCACTCGTTTTGAACAATTCGTATAGAGTAGAAGATTGACTACCGTGTACTTAAATAATTTCATATCGTTTAAGAAACAATAAATTCTTGAGCAATACACTTCAATTTAAAACACAATAAGGCCTACTGGGGAAGTAAAAAAGAATTTAAAAAACAATTATATCGACATTATCTTGGCACACGAAAAACTAAGTTTAAAATTGAAAAAGAAAAAAAATATTGAATTAAGTTAAAACTAGAATACTTATAAATAAAATAATTTTTTAAATACTGAATTTTCGTTAATTACGCAGAAAGACGGTCCGATTTTCACAAGGCATCTAATATTGTTATACAAAAAAAAATTAGAGATCGATTTCATTAAGTATATGTACGTACACGAGAATATTAATAATAAAATTACTTCCTCAAAATTGCCAAGCTATGTACAAATTTTTACTATGTCTAATTAAAATCTCAAAATGTTCCGAGTATTAATTTCGGTTGGTACTACAAGAAACATTAATACCCCAAGACAATTTGCATCTTTAACTAGACAATATCAACATTCAATTAGTGGCAATGAATATACTTACAATAATATTTATTAGATTTTTAAAAAATTAAGTTAATATGGTTAACTCTTTATTCTTTCTTCGAATTTAAATTTACGCTAAAATATACCTAACAGTCAGTTTTTGAGACGAAAAAAAAAAAAAATTGTTACATTCGTAGATTAGAATAAAAAATTTGATCTTGGAAAAATGGATGACGAGAATATAATTATCGTGTGGAATTTGAGTATTAAAAATCACTCTTTCCTGCTCTCTCTCGCCTTTTCTAAAACATATTTTCTAAAATACGAAATGGAGAAATAGAAGCTTATTCGTTTGCAATCAAAACAAACCTTAGCATCGCGTTTTCTTGTCTTTCAAAAACGCAAACAAGGCTAAGGGGTCTGTAAGCTACAATAACTACGATTTCTTTTACAGGTATATTCGAGAGAAAAAAAAAATTATTCAAAACTATAACTATTGCATTACTCAGCCATTCAAGGCTGAGACAAGATCTGCTAGAACGAGAGATTCATTTCCCTTTTTTGTAGCATGGTTATGAAAGTAGGGTACCTGGGGAACAGTCATAGAACTGTAATTTTCGTCAAATATATCAAAAATTTATTTATACTTATTTGTCAATGGAATAATTTTGGCAATAAACTTCCCAGTTTCATCTCCATCTATTTAATAAATTAGCAGATAATATGAACTGAACATAGATTTAGCAAATAATCATTGCAAACGAAAACCAAAAAAAAAAAAAGTCAAGTACTGACACCCCTTGACTCTACTTAAACTATGTGTTGAAGAACTAAAAATATATTTTTCCCATAGTTACCTATATCATATTTTAGAAAAATGCCATCTAACTTTCTTCTTGGTATATAAAAAATTGGTCTTCTAATTATACTTGTAATTTGGGATCGCTTCATTCTTAATAAATATTGTTTCGGTAAAAATTGAAGTTATGGTGTCAGGAAAACAGTGAAACTTATATGATAGTCTTTGTATCTGTAAATCAAAAAATTCTAATGCATTGGAGAATACTAACCTGCATGATATCTGTCATTATAAGGTATTATCACTTATCAGTAAATTCCTAATATAATAATTTTATTGCGCACTACCCGATAATAATAGCCTGAAAGACTTCTAGCATTGCATCAGATACCATTTATATTAAGTATTACTGCAAACTACTATTTTCATATTTATTATATTCTTATAAGTTACCCATTTCTATTTTTTTATATTTTATAAGAAACCATTTTTTTTTTATGGCTGGTTTAAAGGTTTCTTCGGGTTTGTGTTTCAAAAGTGACGAAAATGTAAAACATACTCGTATCAATAATTTTTCATTTCGTGGTTTTTTGGTTTGATTTATCTCTAGTAATTTGCTGGCATTTCTTTCGGGCATAAAATTGATGGCACACTTCATCCCACCCAAACATACTCGTATTTTCCAGTCTATTTTCCTCATTTTCATCCTCCATCATTTTGAAATACTCCTAGAAATTATCTCATATTTATAAGACCCCTTACACAAGCACAATCTGCTGGCCTTACAGCCAAGTACCTTTCCATCACGAAACTTATTCTCGTTATCACTTCTAAATATGGGAAAAATTCGTTCGCATTAAATTCTAGACTTCATGGTGGCCACCTTCAAACCATCGCTTCTCCTGCTGCTGGTACATGGTCCGTTGCTGAGTACTGTATGAGGATTGGGTGGCACTTTGCTCATTCCTCGAGGTCGATCTCATCGACGACCTTGGCGAGTGCTCCGGGCTACTCAGATCCCATCCACGGCCCCTGATCCCCCAGCTCTCAGTGAATTCTGAAGCACTGCGAGCCAACGACGGCTGACTTAAACTGCGCACCAAACTGCCGCCATCTTCGCCATCGTCTTCTTCGTCCTCGTCGTCGTAGTACCTCCTTGGCCTGTAGTAGGAACTACCATCACTCATATTATCGGGTACGTCTTGCCTAGCAAAGTCCACCATGATCTCACTCATCGAGCGCACGTCCATGTCGGACCGCATACTGGATCGTGACGTCCGTCTGGATCGACCCAGTGGGTCAAATGTCGATTGCGCAACTCCAGCATCCATGCGCAATGTCTGTATTGACGATCCATCCGAATCGTACTCGTAGAGAGTGGGCAATGAATTGCGCCGACTGCGCGACTCCCAGTCGGACTTCTTGCGGTAACGGTTAGTAGCGCTAGCGCCACCACGTTGGTCAAACAGTCGATCTGCGCTTGGTGCCAGGCTTCGAATGATCACATCCCACTTCTCCGGCTCGAACAGTTTCTCATAGCGTTGATCCTTGCGTATGCGCTCGTAGTCTTCACGCACTGTCGCCTCGGTTAGCAACGTGCGCAAGGTTGATTCGGTCGTTATAATTTTGCGCCACTTCTTTTTGTCCTCCAGAGACAGCGAAGTTTCAACACTACTGCTTGCACCGCCATCTGGTGCATATTCTAATACCTTCACGAGTGATTCCCAGTTGGCAGGTGGTGGGTTTGGTACTGGAATGTCGAGGGTGGTGCGGTAGAACTCGCTGGAGGTGGTTGCGCTACTCTGTTGCGCCTGCGCTCGGATCATAGATGGCACTCCGTAAATAGAGGAGTTCTCGGAATGAGTATCCCAGTCGGAGGGTGAATCATCAGGTATGGAGGGGGGTTTGTTGGGGTTCGGATAGTTTCGGATTTCAACGTCCCACTTGGTGGGCGGTGGTAACGGTTTGGCGTGGTATTCGGTAACTTGGCGTCTGTGACGCTCGATATCTTCGATTGTCTTCTTCTCAGTGATGGTGCGCAGGAAGACGTCATCGACGAAATGGGAGGTTATTTCAGGGCGGCGCTGGACAACCACAGGTGGTTCCTTGACATCTGTGGATAGCTGAGTGCGGTGGTAGTCACTCTCTTCAATTCCCTCGAATGTCTCCTCCACAGTTGTAGTCTTATCCAAATTCTTGCGCACTACCTCCGAGTAAATGGGTGGTGATTTTGGTGGTGGGTGAATTTCTGGTTGGTACTTGAAGGTTGTCGAGCGCTCCATCATCTCGACGTTCTCTTCACGCTCGTCGATAGTGCTAAGATTGCGCTCCTGCATGATGCTACCTTCGCTATCTGAAGACGAGGCGCTGGGAGTAGGTGGTGGTAGTGGTGCTTTTTTGACCCGCATTTCGACATTGAACTTGGGTTCTGGCGGTGGAGGTCTGTGGCGCAGCATCTCCAGCTCACTAAGGTGCGCCATTTCCTCGGTGTAGTAGCTCTCCTGAACGTAAGCTTTGTTTTCATACGACCCACTGGAGCTGAGGGACCGGCGCAAGCTGACGCTATGGCCATCCATCTCCTCAACTTCGGAGTGTGATGTGCTGGGTGACTCAGATGGATAGTCACTAGGAATAGTGTCAGCGCCACTCACCATCGCAATTTCTGATTCGAGGCTGGCAGTGGTAGTGATGTGGGTGTGCGCACGTGGAATTTTAAGCCCTTCGTACATGGATAGGTTTCCGGTGCTGGTTTCTGACATTTTGGTGATTTCCGAGCCAGCCGGTGGAAGAGGATGGCGTCGAATAACTTGAATACGCTGATTGCGCAGGCAGTAATATGAGGCAGCTAGACCCAGTAGAACGAGTGACAGAAAGAGAATGGCGCAAATAATGAGCAGAATTTGAAATCCTTTGAGTGGGATATCTGGCGGTGAGGTAAGTGGTATCCTGGAAAATTAGAAGTCGATGTTAAAATTTTTCCAAAATCTAGGTAAGAGATAGCTTCTAAAACTATTTTTAATTTTCAGCCCCCCCCCCCCCCAAAAAAAAAAAAAAAGAAAATAAGAAGAAATTAATTTGTTCAAAATGGCATGATCATAGGTACTGACGGATATTTCAAATAAACATTTTTCATTTAATTTGATTTTTTCTTCATCGATTCCAATTGGTTTCTTTAGATTATTCCTTACTTTATTCGTTTCATAAAAATAATATGTCAATTACAATAATTGCATTCATTTTTCTGATTTTTTGTATTTTTGTTTTGCCTTCAACTGCGAGTGAGTAGGCAAATTAACATACATGACTTCGTATCACGTTGCAGACTGTAGCTGTGTTCAAGATACGAATCATCATTATTGTTATTTAAAATTGACGATTTATCAAATAAAGAAGGTTACATAAAGATTTGTCTCAAGCTAAAGATAAGTGAGATTATTTCTATGATAAGTATAAGAAAATATTAAACTTACAATGGAGCGGGTACAACTGCTGGAGGAGGTGCTATAGGTGGTGGATATCTGCAAACTATTGTGATTACTTCATCGCCATCCATTTCCAAACTGGGATGAAAACGAACCACAATATTGTTCGTAAATACTCGGGTTGGATCCTTAAATAATCAACCAGATATGTTAGATTTTCAAATACATACTTGAAACAATAGCAATATTTAAAAAAGCTTTTCTAAATTCAAAGGGCGTTTTACAAAAAATTTCAGAATCTATGAAAAGCTGTCAATTATAAACAATATAGTATGACCTCCACTTATCAGTAAAATTCAAAACATTCAATTGCTAGATGAGCTTGTGACGTCACCAAATTGACTTTTGTAAGATATTTAGGTGCTTTTAGGCTCTAATATACTTTCTTATTATGATTTCGAAACTAAGTACTTCTTTTTATTAAAACTTACTTGTTTTGTTCCACACCCTTTCAATGGCAGTTCAATTCTGGCAGTGAGGGTTCCATTTCCTACCGTGGTACAGGCACTAGATCTTTCAAAGTCAGCATATACGATACCATAGAATGGATGTTCGAATTTCAAATCAATCTGACGAAGCAAAAACAGAAAATATAGTTTTTATTAATGCCTTGATCAAAAATAAAATAAAACTTATTATTCTGCGAAAATTTAGTTCATTGTAAATCTTATGGGCCATTGGATGAACTTTTAAAATTTTAAAATTTATGTTTTGAAAGACAACACCGTGAGGCATTGATTTACTTGAAACCTGTCCAAAATATACTATAAATGGCTGAAAAAAAAAAACTGATACAGTCGTACAGATAAATAAGGTAGAATGATTTGGCAGTAATGAATCATTCAGAATATTCGAAAGGACACATTTATATTTTTTAAAAAAAGTAACTATTTTACCTGCATATATCCAGCAGCACAATTTAAGCCAGCTTTAGTTCGATTCAGAAAAATTATCGGCGACAAATCATCGAGTCTTGTCACTTTGCCATCTAAAATTGATGTTTCTGGAAGTCCTTGGCCACTGTATTCGATACTGTTTGCCTGGCTATCATAATTTGATTGAGCGAAAGCTCCGGCCAGAAAGCCAATGAGATAGATAAATTTCCACATCTGTAAAAGACAGAAAAAAAAAACTTATATTGGTTTATAAGTAAAAATATTTAAATCAAGCTGACAGATCGAGACCTAAATCTTTATACTGACAACAAAAAATTGTCTGAGATTTTGTAAACTCCATTGTCCAGATATATTGTTTGTTTTCTCGACAAACCATTTATATAAATAAATTGAGAAACTAATTGAGAAAATTGACTATACAAGTGTATCATGAACCATTCAAACAAATGTGTCAAATCTCCATGCCTATTTTCTAGAGGCAACATCATTCTGTAAATCTGTAAGTTAAAAATCCATATTCTCACCAATGCATGTCGTGACCACCAATCCATATAATTATTTCACTTAAATGTGAACTAATTGCAATTAGAGCTTTCACTTAATCTAATTACTACGTGCCAGAGAATGGATTTCATTGTTAAGCAGCAAAAATTAGGGCACTAAGGCACGCGTTCCTCTCTCGTCGAATACAAAATTGCAGGAAATGGACGAAAATTGTTTCCGAGTAAACTATAGGTCTACGTATGTATATATATACACGTACAGACAGAGGTAAACGCTAGTCTACCTTTACGTTTGTACCCCCTCCAAAGATGTAGTTTTTTTTTACTCCAAACAGAGCCACACAGAGCCACAATGGAATTAGATAACGTTATAAACTGCACCGCAATTGCGTCCAAAATGTAGAAAAAAAAACACAAAAAATTCTTTGTATTTATTTCCGTTTCCACTTTTTTTTATAAATTTACCAATGCTCACGATTTGTTGTACTGGTCGAACGTACGAGTATATTGCGTAAGGTTCATCGATGACCAAAGGGGGCGGGTTGGGGGAGGAATTAAAAGAATAGACGACAAAATGCGGCTAACCTTGGTGACCGTGCAATAGGAAAGTTACGTCTATAAGATTTATCGACATTTTTTCTTCCTCGACTGGTTTCGTGTTCGATGACTTAGGACTATTGCAGACAGAAAAAAAATGATGTCATTGTGGTTTACGAAGGACTCACCGCATAAGTGACACTTGATTGACAGTATAGAATGATGTTGCCTCAAGAAAATAGGCATGGAGATTTGACACATTTGTTTGAATGGCTTATGATACTCTTGTAGAGTCAATTTTCTCAATTAGTCTCTCAAGAACTGAAACTCGACAGTTTTTTAATTCATGTTTTCCAATTTTCTTTGACTTTATTTTTAATTACTAATTAGACCCCTTCACCCATATAAAAAAATATGAATTAAAACAAATGCTTAGCAGTAACTGGCAAGCGCTGGTGCCAGATATGGAGTCTCACATTAATTTGATTTATTTAAGGTTTCACTCTCACGTTCAATATTTCAGAGAATAATTATCAACTGTTATATTCTAAGACCTCGTAACCCACACCTAAGACGAAAATGATTATTTCATTGATTTGGGTGGCTTTTGAGGCTCTGCATCCAACAACGAGAATTAGTGATGCCACGTAAAGTAATTTCTATAATAATACAGAAGTTTGTTGCTAAAAACGTGTATGAAAAAATGAGAACAGTATGTAGTAACTTGGAAATTCACTCAAAAATCTTCAGCAGGTTCTTAAAAAAATTGATGAAAAATGGATAAGTATAAATTTTTCAAATATTCTACTCGTATTTGGACTTTCTTGGAATTGGAAAACTTCCTAGCCATAAAATCGTTTTATATTTACCTAGAATTAATTTCAACGTTTCAGCGGCTGTCAGTCGAAATTTATAAAATAGCAGAACCACAAAATGTCTCCTATCTCACACATAGTTCGTCTTAATACTTTCCGAAACTACCAGTTTTGTGTAGATTAATTAGAAAAAATAAATAAAATGAACGTCTTCACCTTGACAACCCACAAAACCAGCAATTCGTCGACTGACATTTCAAGAAAATGTGTGGGTTTTCCAATTTCCATTTCGTATTATGTAAACCTAGGTAGGAGCAGATACTTATTTCGAAAAAGAAAATTTCAAGTAAAAAATTTCAAATCAAACCTTGAATCTGTGGTGTAGTAAAAGCTGACTATTTTTCTTGCCGGTGAAATAAACAAAATTAAAAAATCACCTATTCCACCTATTCCGATACACTTTATCTCTATCGTAAACGTGAAAATTATAATTTATACCAAATCTAATTTAAATTGAATACTAATACCTATACCGCATTTTTTCAAAACAATTTTTAATCTCGATCCTGTTCCGTACGAACAAATCAAACATTTATATCTCCTTTCACTGGCAAGATCCAGTCTATTTTTTTGTTTTGGCCATAAATTTCACGGTCATATATATTACTCGTGATATGTTTTTCATTTCTTGGCAATCGCACCTATTGCATAACTCTCTCTTCCTTTCAATTGAATTATCTGTGCCATTGCAGAATTGAATTTTGATACCTGAACTACGAAATTTCATTTTTGAATGGAATTTATCAAAATACTGTATCAGAACTTAATGAATATTTAAATGATTGATGTTTACATATGTCTTATTATAAAATCAGCGATGGAGCATATACTTTCAAAGGGGAGGGGGGGGGGGGGTATATGAAGTCTGGCATGACCAGTATAGATACTTTCAAATTCACAATCAGAATATCTGTTGAATTTTTTATTGAAACAGTGGCATTCATTATTATTACAAAAAATTATCATTTCTATAGTGCATTTTAATTAGCGTTAAAAAATCGTTTTACTCTGTTCCATAGGAAGTCATTAGTTTTATATTTTATCTGAAATTTTGGTAACATTTTGATCGCTTTTTGAAACAGTTTTGAACTTTTTTTTTGCTTTAAATATTTTATAACTTGGCATATTATGTAAAATTTTCAGCATTACATAACTCAAAACGTAATAAGAAAATTCTGGATATTCTTCTATAACAATTGACAAAATTTTAAGCTAAATTGGTGCAAATAAAAGCCACTATAGAGATTAGACTCTCAAATTCTTTTCTCGAGAAATTAAAAAACAGTTCGTTTATGAAATGATTATTATAAATTTTCGTAAAAATGCGGCACTTTAGTGGCATCTGACATGAAAAGTAAAACTGCTGCAGCTTGTATACTTCCAGTAAGCTATACACAAAAAACCAAAAATAATTCTCCAAGTTCATCGACAGACCTCACACTATTCCCAGTTCGTAATTGCGGCAGAATGATTGTCAGTTTCAATTTCCGAAAGAAAATGCCGTCTCACCTGCAACCCTTAATTTGGAACCAACCGTTTCCACCGCTTCGACACACCTTCGTCTGATGTCTCTCCTCTTTCCTCAGGCCAAATAAATTCGATAATTACAAAAATCATTACGCCTGACTGAAAACGAGTACTATAAAATAAGGAAAAGAAAAAGAACAAAAAAGTAAAATTCTCACCTTTTTGGAGAATGAGGAACAAATTACAATTTTAACAGTTTGGGTGGTAATTATATAGACATACAAAGAGAGAAAAAAAAGGTCACCGTCAAGTTGCTTCACAACCCCACCAGATCATTTGTAACTTTTTTTTACTTTCCAAAAAAGGTGTGTTTTTGTTTTCTTTCATTTCTATACTTCTTACAACAGTTTTTTTTCTTTCTCATTTTATCACAGGTACGTTATAAAGTGATATAAGCCGACCTGTAATTGTCGTCATTAGTTACGCTTTACTTTGATCATTTTAGATAGCCTCCTGCCAAAGATATTATGTGGAAATATTGTTCTTCACAGCTGAACAGCTAAATCTGCGAAGACAATGTAGATACCAAAGAGTATCTATGTTTGAGACCCAGTTGTACATAGTCCACTGAGAGAAATGAATAGCAAATTTTCACCATTTTTTGTAGGAAAACAGGGACACTTCAAGATTTATTGTAAATATTCCTTTAGCATTTGTAGTATTTAGACGGTATATTTCACTATTTTTGTGGTAATTTCCACTGAAAATCTTGAACTAACCCTGTTTTGTCGTAAAAATAGTAAAAATTACGCTTAAAATGTTAGATATGTGACATCTTTGTTTTCGTTACATATGGGAGTAAATTCGGAACTTTTGAAAATCGATAGTCGAAATCAATATGCGTACAGCAAAACATAAGTGAAACATAAAATCAACTATTACTATAATGAATACTCTGGTCTAAGACACAAAGTAGCAATTTTCTATTTAAATGAAAATTTAATAATTTTATTCCCATTTCCTGAATCTATAGTCTCGGACATTCACATTTTGTGTTTTGAAATTTTTGGAATTTTACTTTCTTCCACTTCGCAATAATTATTTCTGATAGACTTGAATTTAAAATGTAGCAGAGATTTTGTTTCATTTGTTCGGAACGTAAGTAGGGTGAAGTCAAGACACTCTTTTTCATACAAATCTTTCTCTCTTTTTTTTCTTTTTTGTCCGTCAGGTCAACTCATCTACAAATACTCATAGATATTCGTGAGAGTAATCCAGGTTCCAATATATTTGCTTTAACATATTATGTTTGTACTGGACATACCCAGTACTATAAATAAGCTCACGATACAATACGTACCGGTTTCTCTACTTTGGGAATCTCCATCTCCCGCTTAATCGCCGTGCCAAATTTTAATGCATTTATTTCCGAAATCACGACCTATCAAATTTGAAACCGATTGTTGTACGTACCGACAGATGATTGCTTTTTTTGGTTATTTGCTTATGATTACTATAATATCTACTGTTATCGAGCAACCCATGATTATAATCGTCAAAATTACTTGAGAATCCCTTTGCAAAAAAAAACAACAAATTTCTAATTGAAGGATGCGAATGAAAATAGCGGGAAAACTATGTAATTAAGCCTATAGGCAACGCTACCATAACACTTCATTACTTTTAGTTATACGTATAATTACATCCTTCTCACATGCACAATGAACATCAATCTGATATTTCCCAAAATGAGTTATTAATGATGAAAATGTTGAGTTTACAATGAAAGTTTTGAAAATCAAATAATTCTTGAGGTGAACAAAGGCAAATTTAGCAAAAATGTCTCGAATTTTATATCAAAGGTTGTAATGTTTTTTAAATGTAGAACTTGAGGTTATACATGTACAGGTTTACATCATCATTTGTCTTACTTTTTTTTCTATCAAATGTATAGTAATAGACTAATTTTATCAACTCATAAGGCACAAAGCTGCATTTTTAAATTCATTTCAATACTAATATATACATAAGATTGTATATTAATAGTTTTCATTTATAAAAGGTGAGCAGTCTTCAGTAAAAAAAAGAATAAGTAAAATTAATTCATATAAAAATACGGAATAGCAAAACAAAAACTCAAGTCATAATATCCTTAGTTATTACAGTTTTAGACAAAATTGTTTGAATTTTTCACAAAATGTCTTATTTTTTGGGAGTTTAGGACTGAGCCACTCTCTTGGCAAATTTCTGGGTACTCTTTGTGCTGTAATGCGGATGAAATGAAGAACATTAGCTTATATTTATACAGTCCCCTGCAGATGGCAGTGACTCCAGGAAGAATCTTCACATTTTGGCTGTAAGCAAACAGATACACAGAGCCCAGATCCAAGCTCAATAAGAGGCATATCACTTTTCTTCTTTAAAAACTTTTCAGGTGTATTTATCAAAGTATAAAATGGTAACATAATGTGCTTCACTTAATTGATATACTTTTCTTAATAGATTCTAGGATGGGCCTTGAAATACTAATTCAATTTATAGCAATAACTCTAAAAACTACTTCGTGTATACATAATCATAAACATGATAACAGCCCACCTACCGATATAACAGATTTCGTTTTTTAAAAATAAAACGATATATTTTGGTAACTTTACTATTTTGTCGAATACCTCTTAGGCCTAGAGGCATCCAAAAAACCAGAATTTTCAAACAGGAAATCGCACTAACCTTAGAAAGTAAAACGCTCGAGTTGTATCATAAAAACCGAATACTCATGCCTTCTGTCATCCAGATTATATTACTTCATCGTATAACAATTCTACTAGACACACGTAATATATCACCAATAAAATCACCAAAATACTACTGAAAGTGATCATCGAGACACAGTTTAATAAAAAAAAATCCACTTGGTACATTCAATTATATAAAAATAGCGCGTATTCGCGAATAAAATCAGCTTCAACCAGAGCTTCCTAAGAGCTAGGCTTTATTTTAAAAGACACACGCGAACTCGATTTCTTCTTATGCAAAGTTCAACGTTATTCTAATTACTGGCGTATTTTTTCCTTCTCATTTTCAAACCCTGGCTGCAAACTCACGAAATTTCCCGCATTTTAAGCATAAATTATCAGCCGGAGAACCGGCGCGGTTATGTAAATACCAAGTTCTAAAAAAAGTAAATAAAAAAAAAACAAAACTGGATACTGAAGAACACGATAGGAAAAGAAAATGAATCACGATTTCTGAGTATCGTATTGATTGCACACCAGCGTTCAAGTCACTGAATAACCGATCAGATGTTCGTTGATTCACAGCGAACAACTTTGAAGGGGTTGCAGAAAAATTTACAAGTACGCGAAGCTGGTTGACGAAACTGGTTCTGTCACCATTTTCATGGAAACAAATTGGCAGAGTGGTGTGAAAAGACATATTTAAAATCGAGATACGTGAATGGTAGGAGAAGGTGATGACAAAAAATTTGTTCAGAAAGGTGGTGTGGTCATTTCATTCGTAATTGATTGTTTTTTTGTTTTTTTAAATTTATGGAAAATGTTCAACTTTTCGTTTGTTTTTGTGATATAAGAGGGTTAATGGATGTCGATAAATCAAATCCAGCTAATGCCTTTTTTTTTTTTCAGTCTTTGTTAGTGTCTTGAAGTTTACAATATTAAGTGTGATACAATATCATTGGATGTTGATGTCAGGTTGCAAAATCTGAATTTTTGATCAAATTTTAGTGATCTACTTCCCTCGAGGCTGAGATATAAAATGGCTGATTTTCGAAAGTGTACATCAGTGGATATAAATTTGAGGATATGTAATCCGAATTTAAGGTCAAATCTTAGCTACCTACTTGCCTGGTAGCTGAAATGTGGCATAAATAAGGTTGAAAAATAACTGAATTCTGAATGTGATAAATTATGAGAGAGAGATTTGAAGGTCCTAAATTCGAATTTGATGTCAAATTTTAGTTTTTTTATTCCTCTATTACTAAGGGATTTTCTCAGTAGTGCATGATAAAATTAATAAATAAGTTTAATAATGATTATAGGATCTTATACTTGTCTTCACTAAGAGAGATGAATAGTAGGTGGGCTATACTAATATTGTAAACAGTATACGAGTATATCAACTTTTCACATCACAGATATATCCTTTATTATTAATAATTTAACTGCAGATTTTTTAGATTTTAATCTTAATGCCATCACTAAATATTTTTAGAAAATTTAGAGCCTTGATTGAGATTTCTAGCATTTCTAGCATATAAATCATACTTGATGAATAAAACTTGACTGTTGGCATTGAACAAGGATGCAGTCAAAAGAGAATGTGTGAACGATAAACTGACAAAGGTTACTTTTCGGGTGAAAGGACTTAAATTTTCCGTGAAAATTACTGAAATTGTTGCACAGAAATACAGTAAAACGAGTTGACAACCATAGAGCAAATTCCTCGATTTGTTTCGCATAGTATTTGAATGGGTAGCAAGAGCAGGCTATACACATCCTCAGTTGTGGCAAACTATTCTTACTTTCCAACGAAGGTCATTAAACAGACTTGGTATTTGGAATTATAATCGAATTTTGGATGCTGGCAGCCAAAACAACATCATTTATGGTTGAACGATTGTAAATGAGTCTGAGAAAACTCATTTCTGGAAATAATTAGCTGATTGGAGGGTTTATGAGACTGCATCTGCAGGTGGACATCGTCTCGTTCTTTATGGTCGATTATATCACTGGAGAGCAAAGGTCAGCCATAAAATTAGTTGCTCGTACAATTTGTTGGCAGCCATTAATCGGTCGATTCGTGTGCACTTCGTGAAATGCAGTTTTCTTTTGTATCCGACACTTGAAAATAAAATCAATATTGCATCTCCATGGCTGTATACCGGTTGTAATAAAAAATTTTCAGTTTTCTTGAAAAGCGTTTGCAGCAATTAAATTAGAACTGCTAACAGAAAATTTCGATATCAAAAGTATTAACTCAAATTCTATTGATCGAGACTCGCGAAAATCCAAAAATTTAAAAAGTCAACCTTTTCTAAAAATACTGCATTATGGTAGACGAGAAGAAATTATTCATCTTATTTATTTTGAATAAACTTTCATTAATCAGGCTAGCTGCAACTGTTCGACACAATTACAATTTGAATTCTCCATGAGGCATGAGTTGCTGAGTCATTACATTTCTCAATTTATTACTAATATCAAGCTTAGTAACATTCACCCTTTCGAAATTCGACAAACGGAAATTTGCTATTAATTAAATTTTCTTTTTTTTAATGACTTATACCTAGTTTACGTTTACATTTAGTCCTTGCAGGCTCATTTCGCTTTATAAATCCACCCAATTAGACGAGAACCGGTTTCTCACCGTTTGAGCAAAATTTTATGAATTCACAGATGCTGGTAGAAAAAGCAGGTAAATTTTTATTTTTCTTAAATTAGGGAATTCATTGATATTATTCTCAAAAATTTTTGTTAGATTTTTTATTTATAACGTTCTGGTTTTGTCAAATATTCGAAACTGTAGTATCGTATGTTTAAGCAATCACCCTATTAAGCTATAATTATGATGTTGTTTTTAAATTTCTTTGATGTTCGACCATATAATGTCTTATTGTCAATGAGGATACACCGATTATGAATGCTTTCTCTATAAAATGACCAAAATTTTTTGAAAATCCATGCTCTCGTTCCACTTCAGGACTTTATGCATTCAAAATTTAATTTTCGATTTTGTAAATACATATGTACCTACTTGAAAACTATCACATGAAGCAGTAATTTTCAATATTTGTTCTCAAGCATTTTTATACATATTTATACAGGGTTAATCGTTTTATTCTAAACAGAATCAAGGAAAATTTTCTGAAAACAGAAACTCAGGATTTTAAAAACAATATATGATTGGACATTTTGTAGAATTTAATTAGTAATACAAAATAAAAAAAAGAAAGTATAAAAATGTCCAATTATTTACAGCTTCTCTGTCTTTACCAGTTTCATTATTTTTTTTTACCATCTTTAATAAACAGACAAAAGGTACCTAATAGTTTTTAATGGTGTTAATGTATATTCCATGTCAGCCTTCGATGCTTCGTAAACACAGTTTTTTTGCTTTCGTTTTTCTCATTTGCAATCCAAACAATAGTAAACAATAAAAACGGGGAGGGGGCTGTAAAAACTCGTACGTTGGCATAAAACTGACAAATGATTTGATGCAAAAAGAAAAAAAGTTACTTGAGACTGGCAACGAATCTGCTGTATGTATAAATGATATAAAAGTACAGTGGTTTACCTTGAATCGCATTATTTAATCCAGTTTGCCCACCCTCACACTCCACTGCCCAATTCTCACACTTCCACAAATACAAAAGCTCAAGTCTAAGTGTTTGTTTTTTCCGCTCGTCATTTTTCTTCTTACAGTTGCAGTTTTCATTTCTGATTAACTTAAATTCACTAAATTCCTTATTTTGATTTATTGAAGTTATTGAATTTAGCAACATCTTACTTCATTTAATGAATGTGATTGATTAGTGCAAAAATAACGTATTAGAGAATGGTTCTTATCAGTGAAAAGTGAATTTTCATTTTTTTTTAGGACTTAGCAGGTTTTCGATTTGAACTGAAAATATTTTGAGTTTACCATAGGAAATATTATCTTAGAAAATGAATTTTTAGCACAATAATCTTGAAAGAATGAAAATTAAAAAAAAGTAATTAAAATAAATTAAATCTCGATAACTTTCTTTTTTAAAGAAAAGCCAATTTGGTATATTCTGAAAAATAATATTTTCTACTCACTATACACTCATGTCACCTTACAAGAATTGGTGGTGGCTTCCGTTTTTCCTCACCAAGGTAAACCATCGTCATCAATCTTTCATTCATTACCCACAGGTTTCGAATACTCGATTTTCAAGGGCACAATTTTCACTCTTTCGGGAAAGGGGAAATGACTCACTGAGTCCGAAGAATATTTTTTTATTCGGCAACAGCTTGTATTTGAATCATACGTCAGTACAGATCGAAAATACATTAATTTCTCGTTCGAGCTTGCACCCATCATTGCCTTATTTAGTTCTAGCCGGAAATATTTACGCGATGCGAATAATCTCATCTTTTTTGTGAGAGTACTTGCCACATAAATAAATCAAAAACTGATTTTTACGAATACCCTAAACTATAAATATTATTAATATTACAGTGAAACTTGTACAATACAAAACTTGTATTTAAGCAAAAAACTTGCTCAAAATAAAAATATTTCAAGTTCCCAGCAGCTCTTATGGGACTTTATATTATGTACTTTGTATGAGTCGAAAACTTGTCCAAAACGGAAAAATAATTGACTCTCGTGTGATTTCGTATTATATAAGTTTCACCTGTATTATATTTATTTATTTTTTTATATATTTTTTTACACTTGTCAACTACAAGAAGTTTTTCACTCAGTTAGGTTATGAAAAATGAAAATATTAAGACTTTTTCATTTTTATTTAGGATTTAAGTTACCTGGGCTAATCAGGTATAAAATAACAAAATTGTGGAATGTCAAAATTGATCAGTTACTCAACCAAATGTCATATATTTTTCAGGGATAGTAATTTGAAAAAATAAAAATGAAGAGACAGAGACTTGGGCAAAAAGAATCACCTCAATGTGACAACTGATTAGAAGGAAAACGCACACGATAACAAGAAAAATGAAAATCAGGTTAGGTAGGGAGAGAAATGAAAAATTTTTACAAAATTGAATAGAGTGGATTACTAGAAACAAAAAATGAAGTCCTAATAAAAATGAATTAATGTTAGAACAAATAAATTAAGCCAATTAGAATGCCTTAGAATCAGAGGATAAGAAGTGAATTGCAGTTGCTTTAGAAAGTAGGCATATGAAGGATATACATATAGTGCTATCAAAATCTTGGTTCTTACATTTTATTACGTTTGTATGAAGGATTTTTTTTGTTGTAATTTGTATATAGGTACATTTTCTTGAGATTATAATTCCTACATGATTGTTTTGCCCTGGTGCTTTTAAAATCTCTCAAAACAATGAAATTTTAAAACTTTTTTTCTATTTTCCAAGAGAGGAAAGTTTTTTTAAAACTTTTTGTACAATATCCAGTTACTTCTAATACTTTTTTAATTTTTCAGCTTCAAAACAGATTTGAAAAAAATGGCTCCTTTTACCCCAATCTCTCTTAACAGATGTTAATAAGTTGAATTAACTCAAGTGCACGTGTTAAGAAACATTGTTGCAATTTTTCTGTTGATATTATGTAGAACTGTGTCACTAATACGTAAACTACTGGATAATGTGCAGTACTTTTGGAGTGTAGAATGCAGGCAACGCCTTAAAATGGCAAGTAAGCCGTCTATAACTCATTAGAAGTTGCTTGCTTTGAACTTCGCCATATTTGTCATACATATATTTCCATACTTGTCAACATCGTAACACATATATTAATCGCGTCCCCAGACAACTACCACGCGTTGTTGTAAACTTTTGAATTCCTAAACAGCAAATTTTTTTCGACCGCAGTGATGAAAGAACTCGTCGAGATCGACGAAAGGTGGTAATTTTCTGAAAAAACTTTTCATTATGCAGATATAAATTAATATTATCGGCGGTGGATTTATGAAGAGGTGTATTGTTATTGAAATTTACAACTTCTGTAAGGTTGTACACCTATGAATGTTTTTAAACGACTGGAGTGTTCCAAGTGCTGATAATTTTGTTGCTCATTTTTCTCATTTTGCAAATAAACATTCAGTAATTTATTTATTGGTCAAAGCTGTAGGCTAAAAGAAAATACGCCTTCGTAATACCCACACGAACATTCTAATGTGCACCTTCGGAAATACGAGTAATGCTTATTAAATGTCGAACATAAATACTTGGAAGATGTATCATGCTTCTATATTATCCCAAAAGAAAACTTGTGTCCTTGTGATAAACAAAAATCTTACAGTTCAGTGAAATCATCAGGAGATGAGAGTAAAAATTTAATGAACACCAAGGTTTTTAATCCTTAACAAGTTATATGTTTCGATAGTTTTGAGGTGACAAGAATGAAATCATTTCATTAAAAGTAAAATGTGTAAAATATTACACACTAATAAGCATTTGCTCAGATGTACCTTTTTTCTATGTGTCTACATCTTTGTTTTCACTTTTCGTTACGCGGGAGTGAATTTGGAAATTTAACACAAAGTTAAAAATCGACTGTCGATATCGAGAATGGAGGGCAAAAATTAATGATGCACGTGTAGTTATGAGTCATCATCGGACAGTTCTCGTCAATAATTTCTTGATTAATTTTTTTGGTGATTGGTTAATCCTTGTCAGTTTTCTAATTTTCACTAGGTATTGTATTATTGTAGTTATTTTTTATGCATTACATGAAAGATGTTAACACATTAAAGATAGAACAGCAAGGGCGTTATGATGTTTTTAATTTTTACGATTCTCTAATTTTTTTACAGGGTTAGGGGGGGTGTCGTCATAATGATGAACCCCTCCTTGAGGTCAGTCTAGATACGCCCCTGTATAACAGTGATTCACTGAAACTTACATGTCACCCCTTACGGATTAAATGTTGTTTTCGAATGAATTTTTTATCTATTGCTAGATAACTGACTCTTGAAAATTATTCATTGTACATCCTAAAAACAATTTTTGCATTCCCTCTTATATCTAACCATGATTTTTCTGTAGTTAGGGAGGACCAAGTAAATATCGGCACTTGGCATAATAAATAGCATCTAGGAGTTCGTAAAATAATGCTTTCCTTGAGGTGAGAATAAAGCAAAGCAATCCGAAAATGACGTCACGCTAGGTTCTATCTAGTGGGAAGTGACTGAAATTGTTATTAGTTCCCATGTAAAATATATTAGAATTTTTTTCCGTAAATTAATTTAATGTGAAAGTCCTGAATAGTATTTAATAAACGTACCTGTGCCTTCAAATACCAACCTCATTAGGTATATTCTCATAAAAGTAACATGGATTATGTGCCATTCAGGACTTATAAATTTAAATTCGCATTCTACCCTCGCACTCGCCTGTACTTGAGCTATTTTGCTGACATTTTGAACTATCAAATTCGAATTCAGTATTCTAAAGAATCTACGAATCTGTACGAAAACTTTCCGGTTTGGTATTTTGCTCCTTTAACTTTATAAGATTCGCAGAGTCGTGATTTTGCTAGTTGAATGGCCCAGAGATGGATCTCTGGTGATCCTTTAACAGATTATTTTGAATTTCGGTCGATTACATTCGAAAAACTTGTAGATTGTAGTTGTATATGATAGCCTCAAACAGTAATCAAGGCCATTAAAATTCACATTCTGGCTAGCCGAGATTATATTTACTCGTACATACCCATACATCAGTCACTGCGATATACTCTTGTTTCATTAGGCATCAAAAGTAAACGTCATTGATATACGAAAACAAGTCGAGTTCGGTCGATCATAAAATGCATTAAGTGGACGATGGCGGTATCCAGTGACCATACATTTCGATTTTGTGCATTCGGTTTTGCGTAATTGTTGAACGCAATACCGCAAATACAAAAAAAAAAATGGTAATAAAAATACCTTTAGAAATTACCGAATGCTTGCGGTTATTTACACTCGACTGGAGCTGGACCAGAAATATTCCAAGACGTGATTGCTGTGGTTGGGGAAATGAGGTAGTGGGCAATGGAGAAAAGGGGTGTAGGAAGTAGAAGGATGAAGTTGGCGGAAAAAAGAGCTGATTTTTCATTGCGAGTTTGCGACTGCACAGAGTAGCGGCGTGTTCTCACTTTTGTTGGACATCTCTTCGACCATTGCAGGTTGGATAGAGGCATGAAACTGCACTCTCTGATCTGTTGTTTTCCAGGCTGCGATACTTTTACACCCACTGATGGAGAACACCGTTAAACATTCGACGTCGTTTTGGGCAAACGTGATCACGACTTGACCCAATCGATTTCGAAATCGGCCGTTACTCGATGAACGGCGCATTTTTGCGCATTCCATATGAAAATATTCAAGAACGGATTCTGTGTCCCATCGAGATATTTATTTCAGTTTCGTATTTATAATCTATGATTCTGCAGCATTCTTTTGTCATAAAGTCAACGCTGGACTGAAGTTTCACAGGCCACTGAGCCCATTATCTAATAGCTCCCCCCCTTCTTATTAAAAATTCTGATTTTTACCTAATTGAAAAAAAACAAAAAAACACGAATCAAATTTTAACATTTTCATTTTAGATAAATATATTCGTACCTACTGCCAAGTCTACTTCACGAAATTTTGTGTTAGCCAAAATTTTTTCTCTCCATCCCTGGGCCCATGGCAAGCCCGTATAGCCACAGGCGAGGGATATGGAGAGCTGAGCCTCTTCTTTGATTAAGTTGAGCCTCCCTTTTGAGTGAGGAAAATAAGAGAGAGAAGGAGAAGAAGAGGTGGGTGGGGGAGGAGAGGAAAGGAGAAGTTCCTGAATTTTCCTTGATTTATTAGTTTGTTGCCTTAGTATGCAAGTTTCTCTCAGTCTAGGGTTTTAGCTGATTATGTATTTAGTTGACTAGCTCTGACAAAATTTTATGCTAAAAGTATAATGAAATATCATAGAAAGCAGATATACCAAAGTAAAACAGTAAATAAGTGGATCCCTCGATTATTATCAGCGGAGTGTAAAAAGAAAGATTTTTCAAATACAAACATTAGATCCTACTTTATTAACAGTAAGTGCGTTATTAATGAAACATGCATACGTTTATGTAACAACAAGAATTATAATATGTATGAGCTCATTTTACTTACGAACAAGACGACCTTGCCCGATTTTCTTCGTCATCCACCCACAATTTTACCTCTCCTTCCTTATTTCGACCGAGTGATACCTGTTTTTTTTTTACAACCTATAATATTCTGAAAATAGCATTGGATTTTTTCCACAAACATGGAACATGAAATCTTTTTCAGTGCTCATTTCAAGCTCCATTATTATTCTACTTCGAAAAAAAAAGAGCAGTTCTTCAGCTGGGTCCAGATCTAGATCCTCACATATGGAATTTAAAAAGTGAGTCAAGTTTTTTGAAAATTTTTTTATTGGAAATCCAGATCCCAGATGAAGGATTAAAGTGAATCTGAAAATAAAAACTTGATATTTAATATCCTATCATTTCTCCTCAAAGTCAAGCAAAGCCAGTGGAAAATATTTAAGATTTTACTCCGAAACCAAAAACAGAACAGGAATTTTATGAATTCCACTTATGAGAAACATTGAAAAGAACTAGAAGCTATATATAATTATCGTCATAAAATGAGATTTACGTCAGCAAAATGCATAGAAAAAAGACAGAAAAACTTGAAGAATCTGTTGGTAATACCTGCATAGGTGTATTGTCCTTTGAGTATAAGAATTTCTAGCTTACCGAATAGTTATACGACTAGCATAAAGAATTAATACTGGAGAAGGATAACAAAAAGGTCCAGAAAAATGTTTTCTAGACGATGAATGTACGTACAAGTGCACGTAAAACCGTAAACCATGATTTATGTTTTTAAGTCATCCGTTTTGGGGAACAAATAAAAAAGAGATTTAAAAAATGCTTTTTTTTTTTGTAGGTGTCTGGAAAACACAGATCCATTGTGCTGCCGACACTAAGAATACAAAAAAAAAAAAAAAATGCAGACATAACAAAATAAAAATTAGAATATGTACCGCAAACCTAAGTCCATAAATGATGAAAAAGTAACGAGTTCCAAAATTTCTTGTGAGGATTGTGGTACTTATAAGTGATTTAAAAAAAACGTAAAAGTTGCGTAGTAACTATAGTTGCTTTATATTGAGCAATCATAAAAGCATAAAGTAAGTATTTTATGAAATGTAATGGTCGACTATAGGGAGATTTGACTGATATCACGTCATTGTAATACAGGGATATTTTTTACATTTAAATATTTCTTTTTATAGTAAATTTTCGGATTTTTACTCTTAGACATATATTTCTAGTGGGAACAGGTTTTCTTTAGTATTCAGGTACAAACTTTCCTCCATCTCTCTGACAAGCATCTTTTCTTTCAGTCCTAAAATATAAATAAAGACAGAGATAAGTATTATTATTTATGCTTCAGCGCAGAAGTAAATGATCGATTTGTCGATTGAGGTTCCTGGTATTCGGGGGTAATGATCGTGCCAAAATTTATCTTCCCGATCGACCAATTTTACATCACTTTTACAATCACTGAAGACAGTCTGCGAATGGAGTAACGAACAAATTGAGAGGAGATAAAGAAAATATACGAAAATCGATACAACCGGTTGTACTTAATGGTCGATACGAAGGTAATTTCATTGTACAACATCGTTGAGAAATAATAACTCCAGTAATCATCGCCATTAAGAACTTCATTAAGCGATTTGCTCGGCGAAATAATAATTACACACCATCTTCTAGCCTGAATACGAAAACCAATTTTCGACTTTTATAGTGAGTCAGGCAAAGAAGAAATCCAGAAATTTCATTGATGGAACTCAAATATGAGGTTATAAAAAAAAAAACAGGAAAAAAAAAAGAGGAGAGGAAAAAATGCATCTAGATTTGTAGGTGAAATAATAATTAGGATATGCTGGGCACTAAGGTAAGAACACTAAACTGGGTAATTTTCTATGCTAAATCAAAATCTGTAGTTGGTGTTGCTGCATATCGCAATTTAGACCCATTTTTTAGTATTTTACAGATCTTGAATTAGAAAAGAAACCTCTATAAGAAGATTTCGTTTATGTTAATAGATTATAGGTGGTTGTTGGTATGCCTATTTGTGGTATAGGTGTCAAAACTCAATGAAATAGAACGATGAACTTTTTCAAACCGTTTAACGGAATCGTTTGTGTCGTCCGGAAATGTGAACAATGCACTGAACAAGGTGTGAAAAAAAAAAATGTAGAAACACTAAAATATTTTTCTACTTTATTCAATAACTGCAGATAGTAGACAAGTGGTGCGTAACTGAGTAAACCTAAATACAGTCTGAAATATCTCAATAATTGTTACCTACAAAACTGTGTCTGATGATAGAAATTAGGTATATTTTGTCGATGAGGCAGGGATGTTGTATATAATTATTGAAAAAAGGAGTCTGTACTCTGTACTGAACTAAACTCATAGTACAATTAGGGAAGTGTATCCATAATTGAACATATTGAATAAAAATTGAATGATGAAATCGTAATGGATGACATCAAAAAGTATGTGTATATGTGAAGTAGTCTACATCAGTGTTGCCATTTATATTGAAAAATATAACAGATGTATATGTCTATGAATCACCTTATAGGTTTTTGGGAGTTCATAGTCCTATATACTGTATAGTACATTACTATCTACTTATTCTCTACAAATCAGGGCTTTGAATTTTTCATGTAAAAGTGATGCGCAAGTTTTATCAGAGTTCATTTTTGCCAAATTAGTTTAAAAAAATTGATACTGATTATCTTTTTCTAGGATTTAGCAGGATGACATTCCAGACAGTTTTTTTAAAATGAATCCATCATTCGTATTTTCAGTATTTTGTATTAAAAGTTTTCAGTCTTCAAATATATCACACTGTGACAACATAACAATCGCCAGCATCTTTTAATTATAGAACTGGATTTACTTTTAATTTACTTTCCAATACTAACCCTAAAAAAAATGTTCCATATTAAGCCTTGCTGCTTGGTGAAACCGATGACTTTTCTTGCATTATTTTCATTTCAAAACAAATAAATAAACATAATGTGTCTGTATTTAATTCTTGCAACGTATCGTTACAATAACGGCTGTTGAACGATTGTGATCTTATGTAGATATTTCTCACGATGAAAAATATTTCCTTAATTTAACTTTCGCTTTCTTCCTGTTAATTATAACGGAAAACTGTCAAAATTCATCTAATAAAAGTTATTCAAGTGTGAAAGTACATTGCTGAAATATAATGAAATTTTGCTCTGCAGTTATACCCTCTTCTTTCTTCTACAGTGATGTAAATCATTTGGAGGTCTATCTCACTTCAGTATACTTAGGAGATGGGAAAATCTTGGGAGTTTTATTGAATATGCAAGTACCCAGACCAGGTGTACCTACTATTGTAATTGAATCATGACTCCAGTCATTATTTCCAGAACAGGTTTTTTTTCAAGTAGGTAATGTAATCACCATTCGTAAGATCTCTTACAAACCAAGGTTAGTCAAGACTCCAGACTGAACTCAATGCCCTATTAATAATTCAAAAAGTTTATTTAGCAATCATCGTGAAATCGTGAATAATGATGTCCAGGCGATCGAAACTGCAGATTATACAAGTTCCTCTGAGCTTATTTTCCAATTTGTCCTCATCGAAGGATTAAGTGTATCGAAAGTACCTGTCGACCAGCCCACTTTACTTGATATTCAAACTAAAATACATTACAGACCATCCCACACGGATGGAGAACATTATCTCAGATATATCAGCCCTTTATGGCTGGTCTGGAATATATTGCCTTATAAGGCTAATGCAAAAAATCATAATGCTCCTTACTGCACCCATCCAGAAAGTACCCACCAGAATGTTATATTAGCCAAAAGAAACGCCAACAGAAGAAAACATTTGCGCATTACAGTTCACGTCACAATCTTCATCTATTATGCAAAGAATTAAAAATGGTCGACACAGAAAAATATACTGAAATTTGCCTCGGGTTGTAGAAAAAAGTGAAGAGAAGATTAAAAATTCTTTGTAATTTAAGCTCATAATGGATCTTGGATGGAATCTACGACTACACACAGAATGTAATGAAATTACGAATTAATTTGTTATTTTCATAGATACCTGCCTATTAATTATTTCATCTAGTTGAGTTCATTGTCATCAATATAATATGTATATGCCTCAAGTCTGAAATATATTATGATTAATCAGTTGAGCCATACGTACAGGTTATGAATTGTATTTGAAAGGTTCTTGTATGTACTATAGTAAGTTCTCTAACAGCAAAATATAGTACTTTGATAGACTTACACTGAGAGAAATTAATGTACTACAAGATAGTCACTTTTCTCATCACAATAAAGAAAATTGTTATTTATCGTAGACATTCTTCATGTTTGTAGAACGTTTTACTATCTTAGACAATATGTATATATTTTACCCTATAAACCTGGAATTGATTCAAATTTCCCAAAATACATAAGTGCATAACTTATATCTTAAATTGGTACGGGTTGGGTTGACTTCAGGGATTAGAAGTAAGGAGAACTAGTAAAAATAAGAAGTAGTTCTAATATATTCATCATCCACATATAGCTCAATAAGTTAGCTTTATGGATACTAAATGCGAAATTGTAGTCCATATCGACAATCATGGTTTGGAACAGTTTATTACACACATTTTAAAAGGGTTATTGACTGCATGAAGCGATAAAGGTTCCTCAAAAAGGCTCTGCCATGGTTTTCCACGTTTCTGTCCACGAGTATGGCGACAAAATGTTCATTTATTGAAGATACTATACGTATAAGAACAAATCGTTAAAAATTTAAAGTGCAGTTCCGGTACATCTTTGTCATTTCAAATTCAATGATGCGTTAAATTAACTGTAACGATTATGCATAACGACGTAAGTATAAAACAAGAATTCCCTCTGCTCCCTCCTCTTTCAACCAGCAGTTGAAATACATTAAAATAATTCAACCAGCATCAAATTCCTGCTTTGTTCTCCTGGAAGTTCACCAGCCTTTCGCTATATCTTCGTCATTATTATTTTTGATGTAGACTTTTTTCTTGAGTATGATTGTGTTGGGTGAATATTAATTGTCTTGACCAAAAAAAAATGGAAGAGAAACATTTTATAAACTCGTCAACATGACGGAAGCACATGGTTGTATTTCATGGTGAAGAGATTAAGATGCCGTAATGAAGGTGAGAAACAGCAATAATGTATACAGTGGCATATGTCTTTCGTGATTGATGGAATTGCAATTGAGAAATGCGATTAGCGAGTGAAGTTTCTTCCTTCGCCTGGCTTCTTTTCCATTTCACTATTGAGTTGTCCAGTGAAAATAAAGTTTTCTACTCTTCTTGGACTTGGGTACTATTAGCTACAAGCCTACATAGGTGTCTGTTCTGTGGCGAATATCATTCTTAGTGTGTAGCAGTTCATCATCGTGTGTTCGAAGCGTGATGTTGAGAATGCAGACAATGGGTACGCGAGTGAATTTTTAAATTTCTAACGACTTATGTACACGTTGTAGTATCGGTTTCTAGCTAGACACAATGGTATGGAGCAGAAGTACCTACAGTTGAAAAGAATTTGATCAGAGTTACTAAAGTGTCTACCAGCGATTCTGTATATGCAAATTTCAGAGCATTCGATTGAAGGTTCAATAACTTGGGAAAAACTAATTGCATAACTGAAAGTTGTAAGAAGAAACTGCAAGTTGCTCAACTGAGGCAAAAAGAGTATAGAGTAAAATTGATTTTCGAATCACAGTTATAAAAATTAAATATTTCCTAAAATCGAAACATTTATCCGAAATCGGTTCAATTTTGACTTCCAAAATTCGGATAAGCACACAAAAGTTTGAACCGACACTAAACTCTTTCTAGGGGATACTGCTGGAAAGATAGCGCAGCATTATCTGAATAGTGATTCGCAAGAAGAGAATAAATTTACTTTTCCAAATCTCATAAGAGAGTAATAAAATTTTTTCATGTAAAATGCCATTGCACTAAGCTAAGCTAGCCCATATGTTTGGGCATATAAGAGTGAAGGTCATACCCTCAGCAAGCTATCTTAGCAATATTGTATTAATATCTCTGCACTTCTTGAGCTGGAAAATTAAAAGATTGAGAAAATTGCAAGATTTTCACTAACGTGGTCTTTAGTTTGAAGTTTTGAATTTTTAATCTCCCACCTTGCAGATTGGTTTCATTCCATGAAAAAAAAATTCTTTAAAAATTTCAGTCCGCTAGGTTGAAACAAATGGTGCTCCAAGAGGATTGAGAATCAATACATGCAAAAATTAGCATTATTTAACTTTATAATCAGCATTGTTCATCTACATTTAGGTTTACTCGTATTTTCTAGTGGTGTCTCTCCAGTTTCGCTGGAATCGCTGGAGAGGTCAAGTTATGGTAAACAGTGCGCTGCAGGAGTTCTGTAGCCCAACTGATGTCCGTGGATGTCGGTTCGTTTGCTTCGGAACAAAATTCAAGAGCGCAATTAGTGCTCGACAATGATTAATAAACGTAGCACCGCAGCATCCATAACTCTGTCTAGAAGAATTTAGCCTCAGTATAGAACAGTGGTTGGTAGTGTTTTAGATGACCATTAATTCTCAAGTCAGAGATTCGTTTATACTCGAGTGTAATGGATGGTCTTAATTAAGAAGAAATGTTGTATATTTACATTTTGGATGCACCAAACAGGCACAATAGTAATAAATAACTTGTCTGCTGGATATTGACTGACCATATTTTTGATTAGTATAGGCTCTAATATGCATACCAAATTGTAATTTGAACGCGATCATCGCGATTTATTGATGATCAAAGTACCAGAAATTGTGTAATATAGTGCTCAACCGAGAATCTGAAGCCTTTTACCCATTTACTGTGGAAGAATTGGCTTGCTTCATGTCGTATACGTGGCAACACTGAGGCCACTCATTATCACGTCCTCTCGTTCGTCCGTTATGATCATAAAAGTTGTAACTATCTCCTACGAAGTTTAATTAATTAAAGCTTTCCTAATGAAGTTAGTTCAAGCTTATTACACTTCATACGAAATATTTGTTACTGTGTTTGATTATGAATTCTGTAGATCATGATGTAGTGTTTGATATGGGTAAATCCTAAAATCCCACCACTACGTAACTCAAAACAATCAAAAGAAAAACTAAAAGATCCTGGATACTGGACACCTTGTGGCCCTCACATCACAAGTTGACTTTGAAAAGAGGATATGACACGATATTATGGTCATTCCAGCACACACACACATTCATCCTCTTAACTACCCAACTACCTCATTATAATAAAATCACATAGTTAAACAATAAAACAATACTTCAACACAAGTCGTTGAGCTCTCCCAGGGACAAAAGATGAATTTAGACATAATGTTATGAGCTCACAATAACATCAGGAATTGCCTGAAAGAAGGTCATCCAATTTAATTTGATAAAGGAAAAGAAAAAGTTTTATTTCAGTCTAACTCTACAATGAAGTCAGTACTTTACAGTCCGCTCATTTGAACGGTTTTATTACAATTACAAAAATCCAGTTGATGTAAAACTAGTTGTTTTCAGATTCGTTAAATTTTCTACCACCAGGTGGAGATAGTTTCGTTGGACGATCCAAATAATGTTGACCTAAAGGTTTTTAGCAATTTCCTAAAAAATGCTGATCCATAAATCCCTTTTGAATTACAATACTACACATAATAATAGAATGTATGTATAAATACAGCCAAAAGTCTTACACTTGTTGTGTTTGACGTGTTTTTATAATGGAAATATTTTCTGAAAAATTCCGTAAATTTTCTACCACCAGGTGGATATGGTTTTGTTGGACGATCTAAATAATGTTTAGCAATTTCCTAAAAAATGCTGACCTATAAATCCCTTTTGAATAACAATACCACACACATAAAAGAATATGTATAAATACAGCTAAAAGTCTTACACTTTTTGCGTTTCACATGTTTTTATATAATGGAAATATTTTCTGAAAAGTTCCATTGATTGTTTACCGAATGGTTTTCTGGAGTGTTTTACAGTGTTTCTTAGTGTAATTACCAGCTGAAAGAGTATAAGGAATTTCTATTTTGCAAACAGCACTACCTATGAGGTTAACCTTAAGCAAATATAAATGCAAATAACATAACTATAAGTATCCATTGTTGGATTGTGTATTTATTGTATCTCTAACCGGCGCTACACAGAAGTAGCCTCTATGAAAATGTCAACAATGCAGCGGCACCTGACGACAAAGATACAAAAAAGTAAAACGATTTACCGCAAGAAATAGGATATTTGTGCTTTGAAATTGCGTTGTGACGATTGTATATTATATGAAAACGTGAAGCCTATATAGGTAGGTATATAGTTGAAAAAATGGTATAAGAAACAGAGTAATGTGTAAGATTACCACAATTCTAGTAGAATTTTCTCTTCTTCTGTAAGTTCGTTTCTCTCTTTTCGTTTCTATTGCTAAGGATGGCTGGCCAAGCGTTGCTGTCTTTATTATTCTGTCATTTTATCACGACTGTTGTTTTGCTGCAGCGCAATGCCTAAGAGGAGTTTCATGGTATAACGTACCTCCCGTATCGAACACCTGATGGTCGTTTCAGTCGAAGATTGCTGAGAGGGGAAAAAATCGAACTAGGACGATGATGTAATGAATTTACCAAAAAAAAAAAAAGGTGTAGCCTGAGGAAATACCAGAGTGGAAATGCAGTTTATTTGCAAATAGAGAAGCTGAACTGCTGAAGAGTTGCCATACTAGGTAACTAACCTAGGACTATATATTCCAAAGTTGCCCGGAAGTAAAAAATAAGTATTGTGTGAGTTCGGAGAAGAAAGGAAATAATTGGACAATGAACGTGCGAGAACATATTATTTTTAAAAACAAGACATCAAGTTCATTTTTAAAATCAACGAATATTATGGTCCTCATACTGAATAACAATAATGCATATAGCAATAGTAACTAAAATGAAAAAGCGATTTTGTATTGGGGTGAGTTTAAAAGAAAAAATGAACTTTTGAGCCCCCCTCACCCCTCTACCCAAAAAAATTCTTGTCAACCACGAGTAATTGGTATTTTTTGTTAATGTAGCGAACATGCAATGTATGTATAAGAAAAATCCTGCATTTATAAATAAGTATAAAATGAACCCTATGGTCAATATATTTCTTTGGTACTGTCTGCCTCCACTATTTTCCTAATACTATAATGAATTCTACAAGTTTTTTCATCGTGATTTGAGCGCAAAATTTTTTTATGACATAAGACGTGTCATTGGAAAAGGGAGTTAAGGGTTGTTTCTTGGCATGAAAGTATGAAATACGAAGAATACACAGTAATGTGTGAGAAAATCGTCAAATAGATAATAGTTACCAGACTCATTACAAACATTTTCTTGACTGCTCAAGTGATTTTTATTCACGAATAAAGTTCGTGGAGTAATTGTTAGGTACCACTCAGTTTGAGAACAGTTACCAAAATACAGTAGGTAATGATTATTTAACCATAAATTTTGCCGATCATGCGAGTATAACAGTAAATGATATTTGAACTTACCTTGCTAATATATGCGGTTATTCAACAGATACGAAAACAATAAATTCCGATTTCAAAAACGCATGAAAATATCCATTCCCGACCAGTTACGAGCGATGTATTCTATAATATCGCGCACGAAAAATATTTCGGTGTTATTTAACCGCAAATTTTCTAGCCACTTTTGCACCAATTCTTATAATTACTTCCTCTAGTAGCCGGCATGAGTTGTGGAATAATTAGATGCTTGCATTTCCTAAAAACACATAAGAAACAATTGAATTAATTCATTGTAGATAACTTCGACCTGGTAGCTATATAGGTCTATAGAACTGAATAATAGCCAAGTAAACCACCCACTTCCCCTCCTTTCGTTATCACTCCAAAAATTTCCGTACCAATACACTGAAAAAAAGAAGAAGAATTTTTATAGGTACTTATTTAATTTTTTAATTCAAAAGAATGGGACAATTCAAAGATTGTAAGGGATATCACTGCAAAAATAGTAAAAATAACACTTTTATGATGTTTATTACCTGCTACATCTGTAGTAATTTCTATTACAATCTTGAAATAATGTCATTTTTCTCATTTAAAAAATTGTAAAAACCACCTCTTATTAATTTCTTTTTCAGAGTAACTTAAAGCTCTTTCAAAATACGTCACTGTAAAGTTATTACGAGTAATTCATATATATCTACTTATGGTACTGACTCGTAAAAGTCAGCATTATAAAACACTGTAAGATTCTTTTCAGTCTGAAATCGCTTTTTATATTTAACTTCTACAACATTCATCTCTTTCAAACCCATACCGAATATTTATATAATATGTCGCTTAAAATGCTATAACTGCAATAATCGCCATAATTCTCACAATAATTCGGATTTCTGTTGCCATACCACGTTCACCTTTATTGAAATTGGCATCTAAAATGTGGAGCTAAGTGTGAAATAACAAATACGTCTACAGTATAGGCCAACAGCTCGTTAAAAGAGACCCAGAGCGTAAGCTAATAAGTCTATTTTATTTTTATTTTTTCACTTTTTTTTTTTCTCTCTTTCTATTCTTTCATCCATAACACCTGCGTAAAATATGAGTAGATCTAACCTTAATTTTGCATTTTTCGTAGGCCAACATCAGCTGTCTTGTGCGTTGGCAAACGGAAATGAATTAGGATTATGGCGAATGAATAAAAATAGAGGAACTAGCAGAATCTTGCGAAAGATCAAGGCGTTGGAAAAAATTATGAAATAACGAGTCTCTCTAGGTAATGGTGGGAAACTGACATTAATCTATCGGTAATGAGGTGTGTTTTTGTTTTCGTCGTTGCAAAACCCATGCTATAATTAATGGAGAGTGTATGGAACAATATTTTTTTACCATTTCCAAGACACATCGAGACAAAAATCTTGACGGTTGTTTGGGTACATTTCTGTCGATAAGGAAGGGTCAAGCGGGGATGGATTTAGGGTATCAAGACCATAGCCAGGGGGGGGGGCAATCCATTGACCAGTTTGAGCGCTCTTCTGATTTGCTAAAATGTTGTTCTGGTGTTTTTTCGTAAAATCAATAAAACAAAAACAAAAATAATGAAAAAAATTCAAAAGATTTTCGCGGACTTCACGCACGACTCATTAATAATAATTGTAATTCAGACTTAATTTTGTTTGGTTTTGCACATGAGGTCATGCATCCCACCAAAATTGAACCAACACCAATATAAAACAAAAACGAACACAAAAACAGGCATAGTTTACATTTGTGTCTCAAGAAAGGAAATTGAAACTTTCTCCACATATCCTTTTGGTTCTAAAAAAAATTGTACCACCAAGAGAGTATATCATCCCTTTGAAATCTTGTCAGTAGCTTCAATTTCCATTGATGCAGTAAAATTCTGGTTCTTCTCGGTTTGCTTCATTTTTATAAGCAACACCCAGGGCTCGGTCCATTTATCTCATGCAGTTTATGCTGCTGGATTTACATCACATGGGTTTTTGAAATATGTCATAATTTAAAAAAATTATACTGTGATAATCCAATCATCTATCGTAAAAATATTATGATAGCTTCCTTACAGTAACTTCTCAAGGTCCAACCTTAATTTTACCTATTATAAGGATTCATATACAAATCATAGGTACACATATAAAAGTTTTTCTGAAAACCAAGACTCTTTCACTTTATACTGTCGACTGACCAAATATATTTATTATCATATCGTGAGTTCAACTGACCATAACTTAACCTCGAAATTGTAGATAACTGGCTCTCTGGTGAAATATACCTCACTGATTTGCTTCAACTAGGTATATTCCATTTTTTTGACGTCGTTTTTCCAAGTATTTTATGAGCCCCGCATTGGCTAGCGTGAAATGGAATTGTATATCTATATTTTTAGCATGCGCCAAAACTTGAAAGAAAGAAAAAAAAAACGGGAAAAGTAATAAGAAATAATTCATTTTTGTTAGATGGTAAATGATACTTTGAAAATTAAAAAAAGATTTCCAGTTCGTAAACAAACGTTGGTCACGTCCAAGAGAGTTCGTATTTTGGATCCGTTTATTCGCCTCCGTTTATTTCGAGTTCATGATCCTTTAAGAGCGGACCAGAGGAGAGGTGAACGTTTAAAACACGGGTCAACAATTTTTATAAGTTCTACAGCATTCTGCAGAAATGATAAATTTTTCTTATCTTCGTAGATATTTTTTAAAAAGAAAGTATGATTACCAAACATAGGTATTGCTTTTTAATTTTCATCTATTCAGTATAATTTATTTTAATTTTGCTGACTGGGATAAAATAATAACAATTTATTTCAATTATACAGGCGTTCTTTGAATACAGCACCTAGATATCCTGATGAGTTAACATCTTTGTTCTCACTGTGATACTTTGACAATTATGCTGATAATTCATCATTCAAGACAATTATACTCAAACGCTTTTATTTCAGCATAAAAACTTTGAGCCATAATTAGCTTTGTTCGATTTGCCACAAAAATGGACCCGGGTTCGACTTGGGTTCACCCTGGAGTCATTTCGAGCGTTGATTTGTGTTATGGCATGGGGTGATACCCAGGGTAAAAAATTTTCACCCGACTTCAGAGTCAGGTTTGAGGTTTGGGTTTTGTCGAGAAGAAGTTGTTTATGTACCACTTGATTTTCTTATTTAATTTTCTGTTACGTTTCCAAATTACAATATGATTTTTTAAATGACCTTAATTATCATCAATTTAATGCGTTAAGCTTATTTTTTTCGCTGTTGAAGAAATTTTAGTGTTGAAATAAAAAAATTAAATGACTGATACAGAAAATATACGTTAGCTCTATTTCAAGATTATTAAGATATGCGAGGCTTTAGCAACTTGATTATTTCACTTGAAATTTGTAGAAAGAAGCTTATTATTTGTCAAATATGAGTATCTATAAGTCCTCCGTTAAACGAGGAGGAGACACCAAATAATTCACGGAATAGACGTTGAGAAATGAATTTTTCAACAAAGGGAGGCATGGAATATTAACCGTAACTAGCCTCGAACAGTCATCCTTTTGGTCGCAAAGATGAATATCTAATCCACATGCCAATCCGACCTCTACGAATAGGTTTGTTTTAATGAAGCTTAGTATTAAGTTATGTAGCATTGGACCAATTTCTACAAACTCCACACTAATTACAAACTCCACAGTAATATACTGATGAGAATAATTTCATATCATTTTTCGAACACAACGCCAGTGGCGCAGCTAGAAATTTTCCGAAATTCCCAAAAAACAGAAATTTTGCAGAAACTCTGCGAATCGTGAAAAAATGTTATATTCAGCCTTTTTTTAAAAAATGAAATTTGAGGCCTTGGTTGGGTTACTATACACTATACTAAAAGAGATTATACATTTGACTTGGTTCATTATATACAGTGGTTCACTAAATTTTTTATCCTAAAAAAATGGAAAAAAAAATTTTAAACAAATCAAGCAAAGTCCGCACTTATATGCGTAGATAAAACATTTTTGGTGGGTAAAATGAACTTATCTACGACCCTTTCCTCCGCCACTTCTTCTTACAACTTACAAATATGCTTCACTACTTTTCTCATAAGACTGAAGTTCCATCATTCGTGATGTATCACTCGCTCAGTAGCCTACCTGATTGCTGAACTTATGCAGATAGGTACAGTGTCTATTTTCAATTCTCTGAACAATTACATAAAAATGAATTTTACAGCAACATTGTTCGAATAATAGCTACTCTCATAAAAAACAAGTTACTAAATGGATTTTCCGTGGAACGTATATATTCTTCTAAAAAGTGCCTGCATATATGATTAGCGTCCTCTAAAATGGACGATTTTTTCATACTTATTCTTAATGACTTTATTTTATAGCACTATTAAATTTATTTCTTGGTTTTTCACTCCATCGCACCTATATGAATGGTATACAAGATGAAGACAAAATTAATTTACCGATAAAATCCGCGGTCAGTTTAGATATTCATTTTTCAGTCGTAAAATTTTTTCTCAAACATCTTGAAATGCAACGCTATAATTGTGGATCTTTAGCAAAATTTAAAATGCAGAATGCTTTTCGAATTAAATTACCTTTAAACATCATTTAGAATATGTGTGTAGTCGATAAATTGATTAATTTTATAGTCAACATTTAGGACGGGTAAGAGATGAAACATCAGATGTTATTTTTGTTTCAAACGGGTTTTCACAGTATTACCCGTACGAAGTAATCTTTATTATTTTTAATTTAGATGCACCCCTTTTAGCATTTTCTAAATATAGAATTTGTACTGAAATTTTTCCACTCGTCTTTATTTAAGATTTCCTCATCAAGGAGAGTGGTATAGGATCGTAGTAGAGGTATACGGTGCCATTTTCTATTCCTTGTGCTACTTATCTATACCACACTGAAAAAAATGTCAGTAGTTTTTACAATTTGAATAAGAAAACAGAAAAAGTTCAAGATTTGTAGCAGAAATTACAATAAAAATAGAAAAAATATATTATATCTAAGATAGTTCAACAAGTATTACGAATGTCTACAAAATGAGGAAAATTTTTTCATCCAATGTTTAATCGATGAAATTTCACGCCTGAGGGTACTTCAGCCCCCTCAGCCACTTCTTGGATGCACCCCACTCTAGGTCAAAGAACTATTCCAGGTATTTTTTTCTCACAACCGGTCAACGTTGATTTTTACACCATCACTCGCCCAAAAAGAAGTTATGGATCAACAAATCTTCTCAATCTCATAAATATCATCTAAGGTCAAAAATTAATTCGTCAATATTCAGCTGTGAGATGACGTAATACCGTACTCTCCCTATTCTGCACGGTCTCTGCATATTAGCATTATTACTTATTCGTGTTTCGTCTTGGGTTCAGAAGAAAGACTGGAGCAAGGCAAAATAAAACCATTTAATGTATGTGTAGGTATTATGAAACGGCAAAGTTTATACCAGTTTCGACCTACCTGGAGTTGTCCAAGCAAAACATAGCGTATATAAGCTCTCAGGGAGACTCCTAATATGGAAATGCGCAACTAACGATACCGCATTTATCCTTCTTCGAATCGAAGCTCGTGGGTGTCTCACTTTGGGAAAGAAGAAAATAAACGGGCGAATTGAAAGACAAATATACGTTCGAGGACTTGAAAGCATTATTTTTCTTCAAGTCCACCATACCAATTGCGATCCTCTTTCGGATCAACGACTTTTGACCGGTGCCAAAAATTTACAGTACTTCATTTGGTCAGCGTGTAGGTTGAAAAGTGCGACCAACTTGTTTTTCCAAGTGTTTGCAGCTGGACATGGATTGAAGATATAATGCGGATGAGTGTTAACTGAAAAACCGGTCGGGCACTTAGATTGATTGGCTTCATGAGAAAAGTAATAAAATATATGAACTGTACATCAAGTCTGAAAATTTTTACAGCTCCATAGTAGCTAAATGCGAATACAGTAGATTATTAAGATAATTTACTATCTCTTATTTGCCACAAACTTCTGTGTATCTTCCTCAAGTGAAATTCTGGCAAGGTTGTAAACTTTCGAATAATATATTTTTGGAACCAAAATATTAGTGAAGACATGATTATCAATACTTGAGTAGTGAAACGCAAAATGAGGAATTCGGTTAAAACTAAGAGATGCCAATTTTTTTCAATTTCTCAATTTTCGACTAAATTGGACCTGAAAAATCGATTTTCCGCATTTTGATTCTTTCACATGTCAAAAATTAATCATTAAAAATCAAAAAATATAAATTAATGTGGTATACCCTAATGAATATAAATGGGTAAATATTTATTTCATTTAAGTGAATAAATTTTCAATTAAAATTTTGAACTAAATTTTTACTGGTATTATAATAGTAATGAGTAAAAAATAAAAAATCAATTTTTTCGATTTTATGATTTTTCTACTGCCGATTTTCGATTCGATCAATTTTTTTATACGAGTAGCTTACAGGTCT
Source organism: Parthenolecanium corni (assembly GCA_038050395.1). NCBI lineage: Eukaryota > Metazoa > Arthropoda > Insecta > Hemiptera > Coccidae > Parthenolecanium > Parthenolecanium corni. Next base: position 20,119,896 of record JBBCAQ010000034.1, on the reverse strand, counting down.
TAGTTCCACAAACAATTTCGTAGACGACACTTTTTACCTCTTCTTAATATTATCAGCTCCCATTTTCGTAACATGACTAGTTGAAATTTTATCATTCGCGCTTTATTTGATAATATTTGTAAGCAAAATCATCAAAATGGAAATACCCTTATGAAAAATTATTGCGCTAAAACATCAGCAGAAGGTAGTAATCATTTTTTGTTTGTTTTATCTATAGTTATTTCTTGCAGTCTTATTGAAGTATTTGGGCAATAAAAGAATTCAGAAACTACAAAAAAAAAGTATTTCAGGTAGGTTCATATAGGTTGCCCTGTATCGGCTATTCTATGGTCCTTCAATGTTGCCCCATTCTAAATTTCATCAATCTAACTTTATTTGAACATCAATTTTGCTCACATACAAACTTGATAGAAATATGTTTCTCTCAAAAGTAAATTTAGTTAGAAGGCTCTTCTTGCGTTTCACTGCTCACAAATTATTCTGACGTCACCGTTTTCTTTTATTTACAGGAAACACGTTGAATTTTTTTCCCATTCTGAGCAACGGTAGGTATATAATTTTATAAAGAGCTCAGTGAGTTTTTTCTTCTTCGCCAGAAAAATAAGAGAAAATCAGTGGCAGATCCAGAGCTTCATTTTGGGGAGGGGAAATCCAAATTTTTTTAAAGCATGGTAAATGCTAAAATGGTGAGATTGTGTTTTTTTTAGCATAAAGGGGGGAGGGGTTCAAGAAAATTGATTTTTTTGTGGATTATCGATCTATTTTTATTGGATTTGGGGGGTGGTTCCCCCTTCCCCCTCCTTGGATCCGCCACTGAGAAAGATGAGAGTTCAGCAATATTAAGCAATTCAGGTGCTGGAAGTATTACCATGGAGGTCGAACGCGATAAGTGCACATTTTCTTAATATTATTTTTATGGTTGCACCAAAATGACAGTTTTATTGTTCAACTCACTTGCGCTTTTTCGTTATTTAAAGAATGTAGCCGACCATAAATTTGTCGCATTTGTACTCAGTCGCATATGAATTAGCATAATGGAGCCTTCTACGAGTATACGCTTTGACTACTCATAATTTTGTTCGCTGCTTTTCTAATATCTACCTGTATATACTACATTCGTATTGTTGTCCTTGCGTGCAAAAATAATTTCCTTTTTCTCTTCACCTCAAAATGACAATTATTCGCATGTGCCGATGTACGAGTATTTTAAACTGAAAAAAATCTGTGAAATTGCATTTTTTCAAACCATCAAAACCAGTTTCAATGGTAAAAGCTAAAAATTTATGTTTCGCAGTAACATTTTTACTCCTTCAAACTTGTTCCTGAGAAAACTATAAGTGTTGTATATTATACAGTTGTAAGTGGTAGATTTTAGAGTTTTATGTTGGAAAAGAATTTGTTTTAAAATGTTTTTGTGTCTTAAAACTACATATAATATTTATCCACCTCGGAGAATATATATGTTACGGTTAATGTGTATAATCCGGTAATTCTACAGAATCACCGGCGATTCTATAGAATCGCCTAGCGTTTTGGTGAATGTATGAAATGAAGAAAAATTTCACACATTGACCGGTTATTCTATAGAATCGCCTGTATGTCTTGGGGAATGTATGTAGTCAAGACATTTTCATGGTAATACCTGTCTTAAAAGATGAGCAGACCAGTCTTACAACTGAGTATCATTTTGTATGTTTGGTAGAGAGTCAGATCTATCTATACAGACTTTGAAGACCGAACATGAAATGGCATTACGAATCACCCTCTCTTCTCAAGTCCCAAAGCTTTTCACCAGACTAGCTGCGTAAAGGCATAATACATTTTCTCAAAGTTTTACCAATTGTCCAAACTATGAGTAAGTTTGTATTAATTTTGTAATAATATGCTATCCTAAAATGCATTTTCTGGTATTTTTTTATACATTCACCAACCACCCTAGGTTATTCTGTAGAATCACCGGTGAATGTATGAAATTTCATACATTCACCGAATTTAAAACAGTGTTACTGGTGATTCTGTAGAATCACCGGTTATTCTGTAGAATCACCAATTACACACATTAACCGTAACATATATACTCGTTGAGAAAAGTTCTTCAATTTTCAGTTCACTTCAAAAGTGCAAAGATTTGAATCTTTTGAAGTCTTATTTTTCAAAGGTGAATTTCTCTAAGTAAGGATGGTGAAATTTAGAATATACATATGTGTATACACGTATATATTGAGAAAAACTTGAAATTTCAGAACACTAAAGAAGACGTACAGCACGAACAGTGAATAGAACAGCCAACAGAGATGTAGCATATGAAGCTATCTAAATCCCCTTCTTGACTTCAATGATGGGGGTATTTTCATTCTGACAACTTTTTCATCAATAGGCCTATTATCGAAAAATTGGGTAAGTGCAAAACTCTAATGGGCCATATCTCAAGAACTAGAGCAAATATCGAGATTCGGTAAAAAGTGCAGTCTACAGGATTGTTTGCGTATGGATAAAACTACACATAGAATCTGCGAAAGCCCCAAAAAGGTGATTTCCATTGAAATCCTATTCTTGTCTTTCACTACTCAATTCTAAATTTGCCAAAAAAATTAGTGATGATTTTTTGGAACTTAGCTGGTTTTAGACTGAGGCTGTTAATATTTCACTTGAAACTAGAAACGTACCCGTCACATCCTTCATATTGACGAAAATAGTTCACCAGAAAAATTGGGTCCCAGCTTAGGATTTCACCCTTCCCCAGACTTTCATAATCGTTCTGAAGTCGTGAACTCTGGACTTAATATTTCCTTAAACATACTTTGTGTTCGTCTATTAATTAAACATAGCTGAATATAATACAGACGTCTTATAACAAGGTCGCCTACTGGTAACGGTATTTATAATTTTCAAACTCCCACAAAATAACGAATACATTGACAGAGATGGCACTCGCGAAGGTTAAGTGGCTCCCTCGTGTGACCCACAATTTTTACTTGTGGCCACGGTGGGAGAACGAGTCAAAGCATCGGACGTATTTACCTTGTCCATTATAATGTTCGCATATACATGTAGTATATATGTATCTGCCCATCGAAATTGAATTTTGCTTTTAGGTACCCAGACGCGTGTACTACATTGTGGCAAGGCGGTTTGAACATGCTGACGATAATCAGCCGGTTGTGCAGTTAATTTATGGGCACGTAGGTCGTGCAGTGAATTTTACAGAGCACTTTCATCGGCTTTCCAAGCAACCGTAGGAATATCTTCAAACGATGGTACAAATCTTAAAATGGCGGAGGAGTAGCTATTTATTGAGAAGTATTTGATTTAATTGGTTGCTAAGGTAGACCAGGCAGTGAGTACTTCAAAATTTTGGTATTTTGGCCAATTCTTCTTGATTCACTCATGTTACATACAGTGAGGGATTATAAAACTTACCCTACAAATACAACTTAGAGTCAAAATGAACTTTTGGCTATCACTTTTTAGGAAATAGAGTTACAATAGTAACTACTCGCACTTTAATTTTTATAATTACATACAGTTTTTTTCATGAAGTCCTGCCATCAGAAAAAATTGAAAATAAAACCTGAATAACACTAATATACCCTTCTAATTGTTTCTTTCAAATATTTATGTATTATCAGTTAATTTCTTATCGGTAAAATAAGTATTGTTTTCTTTTGTATTTTTTTAAACTGAAATGATTAAAATAAAATGTTAAGCCAGGTTATGATTACTAGGTAGTGTGAAACTATATTTGATAATCTGTGGTGCAAAGCAAATGAATGAAATCCTAACATACTAATACATGTACATGCTAATGTTTTCATTACTTACTCACAGGGATATTGGAGGAGCACTTTGGATCGGAATCAGCTTTCCAATGCATAGTAAAGTGGCATACAGGGCTGGATTTCTCATAAAGTGAATACACACATTGCGTAGCATTTGAAATTTGGAGACCCCCCGGATTGATCATGAGGTCTAATTAAACGATAAAATAAGGTTTCATGGAGCCAAAATGGGGGCCCTGGAGCCCCAAAATTACGAATGTGCATGGGCCCCGCAGAACGCTGAATCCGGCCCTGGTGGCATATCATCAAAAGAAAGAAAAAGAAAAACGTTGACCGTCCAAGACTGCATTTTTAGTAGCCAAGAATTTATGGTAAAATAAAAATAATTAAGTCAGGTCTACAATAAACGATATCTTTAAAAAAGTTTCAGGAAAATAAAACAGAAAATAAATAAGCGCTAGTGTGCTATAGTCGCAACGTACATCTAGTTTCAAAGAACTCATCTAGAACCAATCATCAGGTCAAATATTACCGACCTATCATAACCTGCCGAACTTATTCTTATTCTTTAGTGCTAAGCTATACAACTAGGTAAGCAACTTCATTATGCAAGAGAATTCTATCGAGAAGTTGGTCTCTTCGAATTCCTCATTGTACCAACAGGCCAAGACAAGAAACCGAATACCATAACCAACTCCTCATAACGGTTATTCTCTCGAACAGTACTCAATTATGAGGAGAACATGACATTTTAAATGCTAACTCTTCGTGTTCGTAGCTCACTTTTAATAACACTCGGCAGATATTTGACATGAGCCTAATTTGAGTAGCCATTTTCGAGAGCTATTTGTAAAATGGTCAGAAAAAAATGCATCTTACATGGAGCGAAGAATTACCTTTATGTTCATCTGGTAGAAGAAAAGCACTCGTCATGCTTTTTAATTTCATTAATAACTAATTAACGCCTCAAGTCATGAACCAGTTTGGGTCGTACTGGAAAGAGAACATTATGTAAATAAATTCTAATTTACCCTATAACCAACTCATTTACTCTACCTTATAGTACCTTTTTCACAGATTGTCGAACATTCTAAGGTTTATTAGATTACATTAAAAGAAAAAAAAAAAAAAAAGATTAGTAGAGAGGCCATGTAGTAAGGGAAACAAAATAATGGAAGCAGAGAAAGGATTGGAATGATTTGCACGACATGGAATCTAAAACAACGTTTTGCAGCAGAGCACGACCACCAGCTATACAGTCATGAAACGAATAAATAATATTTTTACTTTCGATTTTACTCTTCCATTTTGTGTCATAGTTGGGTGCCTGTAGAGTATTAATTTGATGAATGCTAAAGAAGATTTTGTATTGAAGAGAGATGACGAGTAAAATACCTAAAAATTTTCATCATACTTCTGATTAGATAGAAATTCTGATAATCTTACAAGACTAGAGTAATGTTTAGAATAATTGAATTTACTCGTATATCATGGGTTGAAGGGTAAGAAACATGAATTTAGGGTTGAATTGCGCAATGGCTTAGATATTTACTTGGAAGATAGAAATTTAACTATCATATTTCTTATCTTCCTTGATCACGAAAGATAGGGCTGAAGTCCTTCAATACGCCATTGTATTTGTTGAACTTTAACTCTTTGGCATCTTAAGTTTTTGCTCTTTTTCGTGTTATAATAATGTCGATTTGCTGATTTCAAACTCTCACACTACAGCCTGATCATTAACAGGCAATCTATTAAATTCCTCAGCAGTTTAATGAAGTGCTAGGTCAGATCATACTGTCTCATATAATGATTTGGCAAGAATAATCAAACATTTCATGAAATTCCTGTATTAAGCTAAATTATTCTCTCTTAATATATCGTCGATGATCTGCTAAATACCTCTTATGTGATGAAAATTTTGAAAATCATGTGATCGGGTTCGTTGAATTTCTCTATTCAAGACAAATTCATTGAACCTAAACATGCGATTTTTTGAAATTTTATCACCTAGGAGGTATTTATCAGATCACCTATGATATACATTATTTGTTGTAAAATAATGTTTATGAATTTTGTGAAAAGCATTGGCGTTGATATTCCTCCCACATAGCATCTATATATTGTTCTTTCTATAATCTACAGACAATTTCCAGTTCTATGTATTTTCACCTAGATCATGGGCATTTCATTATAATACAACGAATGTGCTATTTTACGTGCTCGAGCTTTACCCATATAATTACTAACTGCCTCAAAAACGTATATGACCCACTTTTACACGAAAAACAAAATGTTTATCGCACGAGCTGAAAAGAAAACAAAATTAATCGCAGCATTTTACAATCATCTGGGAGCAATTTTTTCTGTACTTTTTTTTTTTCCTTTGCTTTTCTTCCACACTCCACACAACCGGTGATTACATGTTCGCCTTAAAGCGAATACACAGAACAGAAGAAGAAACATATTCAAAGCTAGCAAAACAAACGTCTATGTGTTTAAAACAATCGTAAATTACCTGAACGTAGACTGTACCTACTTTAATTTCATTCGTTCCGCCGGCAATTTATACGATGGTAGGCCTACAGAGATTTTTTCAAAGGATGTCACCGAAGTAAAGTATTCGATTTTCATTATATGTAGGCTAAAAAAAAAGAAAGAATTTGTGCCATGTTCTTTTTTTCTTTTATATTTTTACACCTCTTCGTTGAAAACCTATTTGTACGTGTCTCTGGAGAAAAAAAAAAACATTCCCAAAGAACTGTCATAAGGTTTAACAGGTAAATGCTTTACTTTTTGACGTCGGCACCCTTTTTTTTAAATGAATGTTTTTCTATATTTTAAAAAAAAATATATTTCCCTATAGTTTTTTTATACTGAGTTTTCTAAACTTTTTTCGTTTTGAAAAATCTCTTAGATGTTATTGGAAACCACCTATCGAGTTTTTAGGACTTATACATGTTATTGGCAACATGCGTATAAAGAAGAAAAAATAACCAACAAGTGCTAGATTCTTATGGCTAATTATGAGATTATAGAAGTACACACGTGGTTCTTTTAGATGTTGCAATGACTGCGTTTTTCAAATGACAGAATCGTTACGCCAAGGTTTTTGTACAACTTTGAAAGACATTACTTTCACTTGAAGTGTAAAAAAAAAAAACATGTCAGGACAGTTGTATGTAAATTTGTGTTTAGTATTTGCCAGGTGAACCAGTAAAACTGTGTGAAACTGAATTTTAAATCGATGTGGGGGATTTTTGGGCCATAAATATTGGTTTGTAACTTGGTGCTGATGACGTTGGTGGACAATAACTGAGTTTGGAGAAATAATACAGATAAATACAATTATTATGAGGTAAATCTTTTGCAAGTGAGAAATAATAACCTACTCTATAAGCATGCAGAAACCATATAAAACCCAAACGAAAAATGTATTACCTATACAAAAGGAGGTGAAACTAACTATAAGAGTTGTCTATTCTACAGAATCAGCCCACTTTTTCAACAAGAGAAGTTCGAAATCTAGTTATCATAAATTTTGAATACAAAAAAAGGACTAAGAGAAACTTTTTTTTAAAGAGAGAACTGTTGAGGAACCCTTATTTTCTTAAGCTTCTATAATATTGATTATTATAATTGCAAGATAATAGCCCGATTTGTAAACTGTGACGCAAATGTAGAGGAAAAATGTGACGCGAAATGTGACGCAGATGTGGCAAAAGTTCACCAATCAGGAATCAGTGGCACTGCTGTGACACACTGGAAAAATTATAGGTCACATCAGTGTCACAAAAGTCACATTTCTCCTCCACATGTGCGTTACATTGCAGATCGTTGCAGATCAGGAGTGAAATAGATGGATTGAATAATGAGAGTCTGTGCAGCAAAATCAATCAGACATACCTAAATAAGAATATGTTTTCCACTTATCCAGTATAAAGTTTATAACAACCTTATCACTATTTATAGCATTTTTTTCTCAATTAGGTACAATATAATTCTAATACCAGTTAAAAATTCAAACGAAACGAATATAGAGTAGGTAGTGAATATTCTGATTTCTCTGAGTGTGAAATGTGAATAGGGTGAGAAGGGTCATCGTTCGCATACTCATGTGTAGTGGGGCAAAAGAAGCATAAACCACCCAGCTAGACTGGTATTTAAGCATTAATAAGTATACTGAAACAAAAATACCAAAATTTATCATCTGAAATTATTTCAGATCACTAGATTCATAAATAGTTGTTTTTTAACAAGAAATCATATTATATTGGTCATTTTTGTTCGCTGGACATATTTTCCATTTTTCACATTTTATCAAGATAGGAAAAAAAGAATGGCAGGAAACCAATTCGTACTATAGTGCCTACTAGTTTCTATAAACGACGATAATAAGACTGAAGAGAATGAGAAATAATTGCTTGACCTCTGCATAAGAACAGTGCACTTGAAGATTGCGGTTTGAAATCGGAAGTTCCAGATCATTGATTTCCTGACAACTGAACTTTTCAAAATTACTTCTCCATGTTCCGCTATTATAGATGCACGTTTAATTCGATTCAGTGAGCCTAAATGAATGCGTAATGACTAGTCTGATATTTTTATATCTACTGTAGGTCAGTGCTATACATACTTAATACTTTTAATTGTCAACTTTTCAGAAATACATTCATTGTCAGATTTAGAAGGTAGGAGGAAAAGACTGTCCAAATTATGAAATCGCCTCTGCCCGCAGAAAAACAGTTTTGTACTCTGTTGTATATTCTGTAGAAGCCTTCAAAATACTAGAAGGTCGTTTACCCTTTCAACAATGTAATAGTAGTAGATACCCCTAATATCTGATGATTATATACTTAATCCGATAATTACATCAGCTGTAAGTGAACCTTTTTGAAATTGAAAAAGGTTAAAAACCCGAAATAGATTCCATAGCTCATCGCTGCAGGTTATATTTTAATTCGCATCAAGCAGTTGGAAAAAAATTCAAAATCTTATGCAAATTAGCAACGCATTCTTGCAATATTTTAAATAATTGCAGCAAATTACAATGCAGACATCTTCCCAAATTAACTGATACACTTTACAGGCATCAAAGAAGGATGGCCAAAACTCGATGTAGCATGTAAAAAATCACGTATAACCTATACATGCATCACAAGGTATCAATTGGCATCTTTTGTTCGACTAGATAATGGCGAAAGGGGGCAAGAAGGGAAATGGCGAAAAAACTGAGATACGTATTATAGGTTTGACCTTGAAGGAGGAAGAAAATCGGCTCATGTTCGTGCATGACAAATTATGTAGTATCGTAGTTTCTTCGCTTCCTTCACCTCAAAACAGTTTTTCCGAAACGATGACACTTAAATTGTCCTTTCAAAAGTGTACCAGAGACACTGATTTTTTTGCGTCAGTTTTAAATTGAGCTTAAAGGTTGCCAAAATTGCGAGAAAAGGGCATTGAAAGCAACTTACTTACATGACGTAGCACAGTCGAACACGTATCTAAAAAATTACAAACCAGAAAAATTGTCAGGGGTTCCAAAACAGAGCATTGTTTTAAAAAATTATTTCTTTCAAAGTAATACAGTATGTGTAAAAAATGACACACAAATAAGAATTTTGCTTGTGTGATGTAATTTTCTACAAATGTTACTTACCTTCAATGGATAGCTATCAAGTTTGGAAAGTATTGTGACATGAGTATGTATAATTTTTTGCAAATGTTACCTTCTACGGATATAAACAGTTAGCCAAATCAGTTGACGGCTTGATCCAAATCAATATTTACTTGAATTAATATATGAGTTATTCCAAAAAAAAAAGGTGTTCAGAATAGAAATCGGTTTTCATTTAAATCTGTGCTTTAGCTAAGCTCGAATTCCATATGTTTAGTTACAATGAAAACGAGAAAAGAGAATGAAAAATCGAAGAAACTAAAAAATGCTCCTCTTTGCTAGAGATTTTTTGCACCCAAATTCATCTCAAACACGATTTTTTGATTCTTTAATACTTAAGGTTAATGACTCGCTAACGCCGTAGAATTGGTGTTTTAAAAATCATACTCCGATCGTAATTATCTTGTCTCAAAAATGAACACTTTTATGCTGTTTGTAATTTTAACTCTATGGCGCCAACAGCACCCTTTACCCACAGTATACCAGAAAATCATAAAACTTGGTTGAAACTTGAAGAAGAAATAGCCCGATCCGATATGTATGTGTATCTTTGAGACAAAAAAATCAACCACGAAAGCATAGCACTAACTGCACTGAAGCAATCTTGCATTGCAATTAAGTAATCTTCATACTGGAAAATTTCTCTGGCTGACTGTCCAGTTCTAGTATAAGAGTGTACTAAATAAAAGCTTATAATAAACCCACAATTCCATCACCTATAGCGTGGAGCTTCAATCAATTTGATATAATATATGTTCTCATTCTATTCTTTTTTTTTTTCTGTTTCAAAAATATCTACTCCTTTTTTCGACGCCATCATGTCACCCGCATTCGACCTACAGTATTCGATCAGTGAGTGCACAAAAGTGAGCCGACATCAATTCACTTATGGACGGTATATTTTCTGAGCCAACAAAATAGCTTTCTCCTAATCACATTTCAATTAATTTGTAAGTATAACGAAAGAAAAGCCATACACTCTTCGTCATTCTTTTAAATGTACGATTTTCAATATAACCACACTCACGAATCCTTCACCATCGTGTCTGTTTACGTCTGTCCTTCCTTTCTCTTTTGTACGAATAAATTGATAAATTTAGTGGTCCTCCACCAGCATTCACCTCCTCCACATTTAATAAGCAACTGATTATGTATCACTTTATTCTGTCTCTCTGTCTGCCACACTCTTTCTCTCTGTTCAGGTATTCTTCAGTCATTTCCCATTGTACGAGTTCTTTAGGCGTAACATTTTTCACAAGGACGTTCTCTATTATTTTGCGGTACTTCCGTATGGCGATCACATGAACGTGATCCAACCATTTTCTTCTTTTCATTATTATTTCAATTTAATATACTATCAACTTCGACTATTATAAACTCATCACTATATAACTTATTTGGCCTGAGAATATTTCATTTCGGTTGTAAGCTCAGAGGTTATCTATGAAGAGAAAAGTAACGAGTATAACCCCAAGGGATACGTCCAATAAATCTACTGTTGGCCTTTGACATGAACACAGAAGGAGCTATACTCCAATTGCAATAAAATTATTTAACCGCATTGACGCAGGGAAAATTATGTAAATTTTTCAACAAATCAATAATAACCATCAATTATCCCAGCATGGTTACATATACGACGTCCAGTATACTTGCTAATTGAGCATGGCGTCATTATTTATGGTTTTTTGCTCATTTAACCGGTTCATTTCTCAGGTCCACGTTCTCTTCCTCTCCCTCCTACTTCATCCTCCCGCAATATTTTTATTTTTCATTCAACCTGAGCTATGACTCAGTACAAGGGTGGATACAGTGGCTGCCTTGTTAGAAGTGAAGCACAGAAAGAATGATAGGCTCAGAAATGTCTCACAGAGAGGAGAAAAGGTGGACGGGATAAGGAGAAGTAGAAAGAAAAGGATGTAAAAAAAAGAAAAAGTAAAAGAATGCATTCGCAAACGCAACCGGTTGGATATTCTGATTTAGCTTGATAAATTCCGCGCATAAACGGATTCTGGAAAATAATTGACATTTTTCTTATCTCATCTTCTTTCATATGTTGTTCGTGAAAAAGTCGTAAACGTAATCGTAAAATTATTTTGTAACTAATAAAAACGCAGTTTACGTGCCACCCGTATTTGAAAGATAGGGACCTAACTATTTCTTATTTTCTTATCTCCTTATCTTTTGTAGACTTTTTTTTCAATATTTCAAAAATTACTATAATCTGAATTAATTAAATTAAATTTTTGCTTTCGTTTCATTATCTACCTCAGGGAAAACGAAAGTAAAAATAGAATTACTTTAAATTGACTTTTGTTTTTTTATAATAAAATAAAACGAATAAAATAACAAATTGAAACATTTGCTGTAAATATTATAAAACAATAAAAAATTATTTCATTTAATTACTTATCGTTTGCGGCCTGCGATGAATATCTCCTGTGTGTTGAAAATTTGGAAAATGATGAGTCTTAGTTTGTTGAATTTCTCTGCTCAAGAAAAATTCATTGAGCCCAAACACATAATTTTTTTAAATTTCAGTGGAGGGGGCCGATGTCAGCTCTGAGGGGGCATAGCCCTCCTGTCATCCCCCCGAGTCCACCTATGAGTGGCACCTTTACAGAAATGATGAAGATACGTGTGATGGAAGATTTGAAAGAGTTTTTTATAAGAAATGAAAAATCTCCCATTTCCAATTCATTTTTATCCAGAGAATGCTGTAGCTCTCAACAAAGTAATATTGAAAATAAAGTATTTAGCGCATAATTTGACTTTTGATCGAAAAAATTTGGTCGAAAATTATCATAAGTCAATTTATAATAATTTCAAAGTTTAGAAAACTTAGATTTTTCCAGTGGGGGCTTTTTTACGAAGAGAATTCTAACTTAAACGACCAATAAAGTAGAATGAAGATATAACTTGAATTTACTATCTAAAAATCAATAATATTATCAGCTTATATGTCATCTTACGTATAATATTTTCCGTTCCGACCAAAAAGTCCTAAAAAAAATGTCTATCCTGTACGTACATTTATTTACGTGGGTACTTTTAGTGCTATAAGCATTTTCAAGTCAGCTAAATTCACACCAGTCTAGAACAGAACACTCGTTAATTAAATTATCACCGCATTCGCCTTTTCTATACAGAACACAGTGTTAATATTATTATATTCTTCGTGCAGGTACCATCTTTTTCCTTTTTCATCAGTCCATTATTCGAACCATGTTCGTGTTTGGCGTTCGTTAATGGCTAAAGCAAACTACAAAGCAGAACAACTCCTTTTAGTACTTACACGTTGTAGATAGTACTTTTTTTTTTTCACAAGTACTGCATACCGTGGTTTTTGCCTACCAGTGTTTGTTCATCTTTGTAAACAGCGAACAAAGAAGTGTAATAATTCTATACCCGCCATCATACCATCAGCAGCCGTATTTGTCAATTTTTTGAATCGAAAAACGATGCCTTAATTAACGTGCATCGAATTACATAACACTTTAATAAATTACCAGATATTATATATCAAGTGATAGTGACATGCGAATTAATCCTTTGAAATCTGATTTATATTGTAATACGAGTATTCACCATAATTGCTAATCTTTTTTCACATTGAGGAACAATAATAATGGCACATTATGTGCCATATGGGAGGGATAACCCTCAAACCGTATGTAGTACTGGACAGCCAGCAAAAGCCATTTTAACCTTAAAGATTTGTTCTCAAACCCGCTTGAGTTTCTCAGTTATACTTTCGGACCATATAATAATTGAAAAGCCCATAATTTCAAAGTGCTCTACGTGCAAAAATGAAATTTTTCAAAAAATGAGAAAAACGTACAGCTCCCAACCTTGAGATGTTGGTTCCAATATGCTGTTTTTTAAATTCACCGATTACCCACAGTTTCACAAAAAAAATCTTTCATATCTCCATATTTTGTGGAAAAAAGCAAACTTTGATTAAAAAATTGATCTCTTATAGCGCACTTTGAAATCTGAGTTTATATACACATACGAGTAGCTCACTTGAGAATCTGGATTCATACTGTGGTTCATGCACTTAACTCACTTATTGGAACAAAAATTGTGTCTGAGCCGTTTCTAAATGTGCTGTTCCTTTGTATCTATTTAAAAATTTCATCATATTCCACTTTAATATTATAGTCAGTGGACAGTTCCACTCTTATAAATGATTGTTTATATTATGAGAATCCACCAGTCATAAAATCATTTGCATACATTTTTACGATTTTTTTGCTCAACTGAATTCTCCATTTCCGCTGTTTCAAAATTGTAGAAATTCGTTTATATATAGTGGCCATCATGGCTTAGTGAACACAAAGTATATTCGACCTGGTTATTTGTAAGTCCAATTTTCCATACAATTCTCCATTAATTCAGAATTCTTCCCACTGACCCTGATTTACAACGCAGATTTTGGCGCGCAAAAACGAAAAAAGCGGAAATAATTATTTGGATATAGGCGGACAGTCTTTCAAATGACTATAAAACTAATAAATAATCAAAAAATTAAGTCGATATATAATACTATTCAAAGAAACGGGATGTGACATTATCGTAGAAATCTAGACAACATCCTACGCAATTAAATACATAGAATAATATGCAGAGTATATAAGTGGGTATCACTGCAGAATCAAAAGTGGGTAGGCAGTGGACTGAATTTTAAATTCAGACAAGGTTCTTTTTTTTCTTTATCTTTTTTTTTAAAGCTTTAAATGTTCGATATTCTTCTTGCAATCAGTCTGTGAAGCGAAATAAATACTGTACCAAAATTGTTTAAATATCAGTCCGCAGCACTGGCACTTTTACAAATGTTTGAACGAATTACATTTAAAAGCATTTCGTACACTTGTTAATGTTGTAGGAATACAACCCCTCCCATCAAGATATGTTTCTGTGGGTTTTTTTTATTAATCAGTGCCACTAAATCCCCAGATTTTTGACGATTCTCAAGATCTCATGGAAGACGACTTTGAAATACTAGATCCGTACTTACTAAAGCTACATAATACCATTCGTATGATTGTTATTTGGATCCAGTTTGTCTCTTATTATGAATTATAATCAGTGTCGTTTTAATAGGAATGACGTCACTCCGTGCTTCTTTGTTAGAACAATTTCCATAATCTCCGAGCAAAAAGGAAAGAAAAAATGTCATAACTTTAAAAAATTTAGCAATTTTTGACGATTTTTATTGATTTCTGAACGTTTGTCTCAAGAATTTCTCAAGATTTTTCTAATAATTTTTCAAGTCACAATGTCGAGATATTTTTAGACGACCGCATATAGCAGCACTGTTCTATTTTCTGCTTCAGTTACCGTGTTGTCTCAAAATTTTGTTACGTGCGACTTTCCTGGACTAACAATTGAAAGGAAAATTTAGCAAAAATATAGTTTGCAAAAATCTCCAAACTAAATTATGTGCTAAATTAGACCAAAGCTAACACTTAACTTCCCATAGCCGCCAGAAACAGAGTGAAGTCGACGTATTTCTCACCCATATTTTTCAGGTGCCGTGGACATTCAGGCCATCATACGCAGGTTTTGTTATTTCCCTCGCATTTCATCTTTTTATAATACGAAACGACATTTATGGCGCAAAAAAGAGCTCATAAAAACGTTAAAAAACGTACACTTCCTTCAGATTTATGCGAGATCGTATCTGACTTTAAATGAAATATACATCATTAGGCCCAACAGAAGGTGAAAATAAAACAAATGGAAGTTATTTCTTTCAAACCTCGAAGAAGAGAAAAAGACTGAAAAGTAAATACGATTAGTTACACGATGTAATTTTATTCCTTTTCACTCGAATTAAATGTGAAATAGATAATAAGTTCCTTAGGGCAGGCAAGTACAGGTTTTATAATTTAGATTCAACTCCGAGTTAACCCATCTATTTGAGTGGATTTAAATGAGTTAACTCTCAGTGTCACGTCATAGAAGCCAGCACTGTACTACTGGTTCTCAAGTACCAACATAATTTGTGCTTTTCAGGTTTTGGGATATACAATAGTAAGGTAAACAGACAAGAAACGCCCCAATCCAAATGGGAGAAAATTACATTCGAAAAATTCAACTTCATTGATTTCAATTTGAAGTGTCACATGCAGATCATTCTACATGTGACAAACATAATTATGTAAGATATTCACAGCTGCGTATAAAAATTAGTGGGCACCACATTTCTCAGCCTTTTTGAAGATACGTGACTTCATTTCTTCCAGGGTTAAACCTAGAAACCCATGAAAAACAAAAAAATTCTCTAAAAACTTCGCAGCTACTGTAAACTACTCACAACTTTATAAGATACTCAATATAAGAAGGTATGTGTTCCAAAGTCTCATATTTAAGCTTATATAAAGTTAGTAATTGAAAATTCCAAAAATTCTACACAATTTTTAATCAAATTAAAAACGAATCTAGTTTCTCAGCTTCACTAGACCCTAAATTGAACAAACTCAAAGATACAATATTCAAAAATAGTGATACTTACATTCATTCTACGGCGAATGCACCTCAACTGGAGCTGTTCACGACGATTTCGAACCCACAAAAATTTATATCACAGCACTCCAAGCTAACGTCGACACTTTTTTATTTTTTTGAAAATTATTTAATCACCTTGCACAAACACAGTTCGAAAAAAAAACTCTAAATTCACAAATCCACTGTCACGATATATCCTCGAGAAAATTCTAATTATTTTGAGGTTGGGTGTAAATAAATTCAAAAAAAAAAAAAATGAAAAAAAAATTCAAAACTCAAAATTTAAAAAGCACTGAATCAAACACTCGCCACGGGTCGACGTTCGTTACCGTCGCAAACAAGCGAAAACCTTCGCCGTGCATGCGTGCATTTCGCTGACAACTGGTTATCACGCTGCTGCGCCAGCTCCTTGGTGATAAGTCGTCTTGACCCCCTTCCACTCCCTCGGCGTTGGAACACTCCGAACACTCTGCGGGGTCATGCGTTTGTCGTTGCGCACTCTGTAGTGCTCTTTCGCTCCACACTTACTTTACTACTCCGCCGCCAGGTAGCTCTGTCCTTGTTCCTCAACCAGTTGGGCAATTTTTGTATTCCAACTGTCTCTCTCATCGCTGCTTACATGACTGTATTTCTCTTAGGTGGCCTTCCATGGTTCACCAAATGGTTTTTTTCTTCGTCATCGACACAATAATTTGTAGCGTAAGTTGTCTCTGTCGTATGCTAAATACTTTTTTTAACAGATTTTCAACGGACAACTTTTTATTAATTTTGGTCTGACTTTTGAAAATGGGCATGAAAACTTATAGTTTTTCATTTCATGATACACTGTTTGAAAAAATACCCATCTCGCATTCTCATCTGCCATTAGAGAGCTACAAACCTCTCAATTATGTTTAACATACCTTTCATACCGTAGTGTGCGAGTTAGAAATCAACTAACAAGACACTATTAACTCGAGATTCCAGAATAAGAGTAGCCAAAAATAGAAGAAATAAATTTCAAGAATTACCACAAATTGTTATAGATTTTGGCCCTATCTCTCGTAATAAAGAATA
The DNA here is from genome assembly GCA_038050395.1 of Parthenolecanium corni. Lineage (NCBI taxonomy): Eukaryota > Metazoa > Arthropoda > Insecta > Hemiptera > Coccidae > Parthenolecanium > Parthenolecanium corni. The sequence continues at coordinate 20,102,871 of JBBCAQ010000034.1, read as the reverse complement.
TTAGAAGGTTCATAATTAAATTTCTAAATTCCTTTAAAAATTATACCATTGTGCAAGAAGTCCCTAGATTCCTCTCATTCCTTAGTTCAACCCATCATACAAGTTCAGCCAGCCATTTTCAAATGTAAAAACATAATAGCGCAAAGTAATAAATTATTACGAAAATGGCTGAAATTAAATAATTCATAATTTCAGGGAAATACAAAATTAGTTACGGCAAACCCTATCAGCATTCAGGAACTCTGCAGCTTCCATTGATTTAGAATAACCAATTTAAATAATTGAAACAAAAATTCAACTCGAGAAATAAATTCAGAACAGAAAAATTAGTTGTAATCGACAGCTCAACAAAACGAAGAATGACAGAGGACAAAAATTCCAGAAGTACAAAAGAATAAATTTAGTGTGAGAAACTTGCGCAAATTTCTCAATAACCAACAATTAGTGAAGATTAAATTCCTTCTAGAACATTCGATGAAAATCAGAATGTTCTAACGTAAACCTTAAAGAATGTAATTTGAGAAAATAATAATTTAAAAAAGAAATTAAATTTTAAATTTGGGCCATTCATAAGTCGCACTTTACAATACTAGTGACCGATGATTGTAATACAGGCCCTTGTACTTACATATTATTTTACACAATAGTTATACTATATTTTTCTGTCTTCTTTGGGTGGAATTTTTCCATGTATTAGTAGTTTTATGAAGTAGATACTTCGATATTTTTTGTACTGGACAAAAAACACTTCTCGGCTAGGTATAATATGAACTACCAAAATTAGAACTAAGTGCAAGCATGATTCATAATTTTTTGACATATTTGAACTGGTTTTGGCAAAAATCGTACTATTTTTATTTTTTTTATTTTTTTATTTTTCACAAGTTGATATTTTCATTTTCACGTTGGCAAAAATTCTAAAATATAAATTTAAATTAAAGAGTTTTTCCAATGTGACATTAGTTATTGTTGTTAGATCTCCAACTTCCAACTAATTATCAAGTTCTTGTTACTATAGGTACATAAGCAAATGTCAAAACTGACCAACATTGGAGAATGTAATTCTTATAGTCTCTGTTTCTCTACCTTCAACAATTCAGTGTGAAACGAGCACGAATTGAGAAGTCAATGACCTCCCAACCAGTATCGAATTTAAGTACCAAAATTTTTCTACCACGATGACACACCTGTTGCTGAAACTGCTGTGCTATTCATTTCTTTGAAGCCACTTAATAAATGAGTTTCTTCCACACCAATAATAGGTAAAACATGTCAAATTTTCATAATACGTCACCGAATAAGTTCCCAATCATAGTCATAGCCTGTTGCCTTCTATTCTGCATACAGTGCCAAAATTCGAATACCTCAGGTATCTATTTCTTTATCAACGAACAAATGGTAATTAATTACTCCTTTGAGAAATTATTCTTTAATGACTCCTCGATACAAAAGTAGGCACTGAAGAATTCACCCAGCGGTGGGTTATGCATCGGTTTGCTGTGTGCAGATTTTTGTTTCAAATGTAAACCTTTTTCATATTATAGCCCAAGTATTGTGTGAGGAAATAAATTTTTTAATAAGCTTTGAAGATGATTAAGTTTTATGCACCATGTGGTGTAACGACTTCGGGTCTCTAACGGATAAATTAGACTTTTTTAATTACACGCTAGGTAACCTCGTACGATTTGCACACACGATTCTCCTCAGTTTTTGGTTTGTGCCTTATTAGCTAGCTGCTGGTTCTAGATGGAACGCGGATACACAAATCACTCGTTTAGAAAATTAAAAAGTTCCTGTGGGGCAAACATCAGCAGAGACTCGTTATAATTGACTAGTTTCGAGAAAATGAGCCTCGATAAGGTGGGTTTAAGGCCTTAGTCGAAGACTTTGTCCCAAAACTAACACTATCAAAAACAATAATAATCTAAAAAGAAAATCAAGTCATGTTACATCTTTAGATAGGTATAAATAATAAACAGTATAAAACCAAGCATTTTTAGTAATACTTCGAATCGGTCCCAATATTGTAAGGTCATGGATTTGTTTAATTTGAAAGATAAAATTAACACTCTAACTTCGGAGAAAAAAAAATTTCCTCGTTACCTAATAAGTATAAATTGAATCAACTTCATTAAAATTTTTGATCAAATCGATCGTTAAATGTAACTAAATCCTGAATGCTAAGACCCTTAGGTTATTAGGATCAGTGGCGGAACTGGTTTTTTTTTTTAGGGGTGGCCAAGAAGCCCCTTTGGTGTCACCCCCATTCAATTCTTTCACTGAACTTTTTTTTAAAAACAATTCAAGAAAAATCGCAAAAAATGTCAACGACCACAAAATTGATTTACTGAAGTTGATTTTATTCTTCATTCTTGATCATTTCCTCTTTTTTTTTTACTGACTTTTAGTTTATTTCAGAAATTTTCTTCTTCGGGATAGGGCAAAAATGTTTTCTGTTGTGTCATTGTCTCCACTGACCAGGCCTCACCTTAGGTCCACCAATGATTAGGTAGAACCAATGGTGCCTTAGAAATTTGCTAAGTGAGAGGCTGAGTTGAATTTATCCCTAAAAAACAATCTGCAAAAAAAAAATTTATTCAGTTTTTTTTCAATGAAATTTGAGACAAATTGGTATCCACAACTTACACAGATTTTAAAATCGTTTCTAATATTATTCTGTTGTAATGAGCAACATTCGAGTACCCAACTATCACGAAGATCTTTGGTTTCCTACGCAGATACCAAACTTGAAAGAAAAATTTCTTACGAATGACCAATTGTCGATATCTAATTAAATTTTTTGAAACGTATGTTTGTTTTGAAAAGAGAAGGTAAATATATGGAGATCATGATACGATTTCAAGGAAAAGTTTTCAAGAGTCTTTAGTATTGTGGGTAGATAATTTCTGTTTTTCTCGAAAAGATAAAATCTGCAGTTTTTCCAGGTAGACTATTAACTATATTATGAAGAAATTAATTCACTCAAACAGGAGAATGATTGTATGGCAAAATAAATTCAATTAAATTATTTTTCTCCTTAAAATTGAATATAAGCTTAGGTATTCTAAATAACTGATTCCAAGAAAGACATCAAAAATTCATAAGAAAATAAAGTAAATAAGAAGGTCAACCCTCAACTACACTTCTCTTACACACAAATCATTTCGGAGCAATGAACTATAAAAGTTTTGATGTATTTTCAATTAGTCACTTATATTAGTATTGTCTGCAAACCAAAAATGGCTTCAATTTTATGTTTCTCCAAAACTAGCTTTCTTATAGATACATCAAAATAAATTTTCACTCTGATTTTCCTATTGAGACATTCAAACTTTTTTATTCGGGCAAGAAGTCTAATTATTTTTCCAGTTTTTTATTTAAAAATTAGAGGAAGTACAGTACCTACTAGATACAAGCAATATACCTTCTTCTTTTTTTTTCTAAACTAATGAACATTCAATAGTTTTCACAAACATGAGTAATCAACTGAGCATTACATTTCCGTAAAAAATAGTCATCAAAAAATATTTTATTCCAAAGATAACTTGTAGCTCTTTCTTACCTTCACCACTCCTTGATTCTTATTTTTTCCGACGAATTCGTGATGGTATTTTGTCAACTAAAGAAATTTACTATGCATTACGAGTAAGCAATGATTCACTCTATAATAAATATCTACAAAAGTTGTAGGTACCTATGTCTCTTGAACAATATTTTTCTTTTAATTTACAATATTTTCCGGAGTACATACCAATTATTTCACCGTTACCTTATACATGAGTAATCTTTTCTGTTTCTTTTGTTTCCATCAAAGCCTGTAAAAATCTGACGCACAGATTATACAGATTTTTATACGCTCGACTTTCTTTATAATGAACTTTTTGTAACGTTTTCTTTTTTTCTTTAATTCAAACAAAACTCACCAATTTGACATCAACACTAAATCATTCAAATAATTATAAATATAAAATGGGTTACAGAAAGAAAAGTAAAAGTACACACAATTAACTTACATTATCAACAGAAAATAGCCAGTACCATTATTTTAATTTTGATTTATGTGAGAATTATGTAAACATTAAAATTTTCACTGCTATATTTTATGTAGCCTATGCAAAAAGTCAGACTGAAGATTTAGGCGACAAAATATGAAACCTATTTTCAAGAACTGAGAAGTTAAACGTTTTTTGAATATTTTATGGAACAAAAGCTGAGAATTCTTATTAGCTGCTCGTAAAATATGCTACTTCACGTTTTTTGAGAGGGAAAAAATTTTTTGAGTATGTATTTATAATTTCACAATCAGGGTCCGGTGGGTGAGAATCCATAAATCATAGCTATCAAAAATCTAGAAAATTAAATTTCTGAATTAAATAACTATATTACGCAAAATCTCGGACCTTTCGGTCCATAATAAATTACAACTTAATTCGACATTTCCAAACTAAAATCAAAATGGCGTAACATTTAAAAAAAAATTTAAAACGTCGAATTATTGAAGATAAAATTGAAGGAAAATTACGAAATTGCAAATCCTTCGGGAATATCGGTAAAAATCAAAGAATCACATCAGGATCAGCATCTTGAATGAAGTGGCAGGTTTTACTCGATTACTCAAAAGACCAGGTGGCGTCATATACGACACCATAAGAATAACCTCAAAAGACCAGGTGGTGTCGTATGACACAAGTCCGTATGGTTCTCAAAATATTGGTCCTTTGAAAAATCCATCTCAAAATTTCGAGTGGAGTCGTACATGACGCCACCTGGTACTTCTAGTGTTGATAAAATTCAAAGAATTTAACTTCAGTATGAAGAAAATTTGTAATGTTATTCCAACAACGAACGTTATAAGAAATACGAATGACAAAAGGAAAAATTCTAAAATGGAAAAAAAATTCAACTTGGACTAACAACTTGTGCCAAATTTTAGTAGTCTAATATAAAAAAAATCCAGAATAATAATATGAAATAAATCAAAAATTTTGTAAAGACAAAATAGGTACTTATCTAGGATGAATGTAAAAAAAATTATTGACTTATTGTTAGTCGAAGTCGCACTCTATTGTGTGTCTGCTGTAGAACTGGGATGAGATTTTAAAATCAACAACGTCTACTTTATTTTGATGTAAACTTATAAAGTCAGTACAGGTAATCTTAGCCACTTCCTCCTCCCAAGTATTAGCAAAAAAAATTATCCACTAGCCAGATGGTAAAATTGACACGTCAATTTGTTTACACGCCTTAAATCATTGTCTTTCAATTTCGAAAATTTATTTTCAAAAATTATGTAACCATCTCTCTTGGCCACTATTCTCGTTTTATTTTTCGATTTTTCTGTCTACGTAATGATTCTTTGTTATAATGAGCTATCAGTTTTGTAGTGTCTCTTTTTCTTCCTCGTTTTTCCAAAGTTTAAATTAATTAATCGTATTAATGCTGACGATAATGGACTGAAGCAATTTGTAGACTAAAGAGATACTGTTATTCAAGCGTAGGATTTCGTAAGGACAACAACTTCTTGGCAGTACCTACGCAAATCCTCTACTCGTTTTTCCATATATGAGTACCTGCTGAGGAGGAAACAATAAAATATTCACTCCTTCTAAGTTTTCTTATGCATCTTTTTGTATCCAAGACATTTTTCTCGTACCTACCTAATGTAATTTTACTAGAATTCCTACGCAAATAGACTACCAACGGTGTATGAATTTATTCGATTAAGATTTTTCAATTTTAAATGCTATCTGTGACTGTGTGTATAAAAAAAAATTCACAATTACTTAGAGGGAAATTATAGATATTTTGCGGTTGCAATGGAAACAGTCGATTTTCTTCACATTTCTATGAGTATGAAAAAATGACTCAATAATTGCAAAACAAATCAGATATCCGGCTTAGAGTCAATAGAATGTCATAAAATCGCCAACAGCTAAACTAAATTGTACTTAGAAGAAAGATATTTTAGATGACCACTACCTGAAAAATGTGACATAGTCTAGCGGAAAAATTTTTCATTCAGGTTTCCGGTCTCGTCAACAAAAAACTCTTCAATGGAACATCTAACAGCTCTATAACACACCAACTAATTTTTCATTCGAGTCCACCATTTATAAAAATGACATAACATCAAACATGCGTCATTTTTGTGCCACCCGTTAGTTCTTAGTGGATCTGAAAAATGAAGATTTATTTCGAAAATTTCTTTCCTCAGTATAGGTACTACGTGCCCGAAAAAAAAAAATCGAAAATATTCTATGCCAAAAAAATTTTTTAAATATTCAGCATAAAAACATTCAATGAGTAAAAAAAATGAATTTTCTGAAAAACGTAATAAATAATTTCCACGAATAAAAAAGACTCAAATTTCATGATGCCAACAACCTACTGCAACTATCAGTTAACCCTATAGCATTGAATACGATAGTTTTTTTTTATCATTTAACCAATTATGTTTTAGTTTGTATGAGAGATTAGTTTTATATAAATTTCTGCAATTTGAAAAATTCTTGTTTTCAGCAAAGGTTATAGTTTTTCTCCTCTTACTTATTATTAACTTATTAATTTGTTTTTTGGATTAACATTTAATTATAAATAGATACCTGCTTATTCTGGTTTATTTTCTGGATTCTAAGCCAATATTTTTCTCATTAGGCTACCTATTTGCAGAAGAGTTTTAACTAATCTCGAGTAAAGGAATATTATGTATCGGTGAATCCAATTGAATTAGAATTCCATAACGAGATTTGTCGTACAATTGAGATGCCTAGAGAAAATTATTTTCCAGCTGAGTGCCTCAGTAAAAAAAAAATTAATGAATGAGAGTTGAAAAGAAAATGGAAGACGTATTGCCCTTAATTAATTATATATGTATCGTATAATTCGTGAAATAAAAGGCCAATGACTTGAGTTTATTGAACTTTGAAAGTATTGTAGTTTGAGTATGGTCAATGAACGTGAAGTAGATAAAAAATTGCTAACAACGAAATGAATATTGGAAAATCAAAAAAATGCATAAATAATATTTTAAAAACTGATTCAAAAATTGGGTGAGATGAAGATGATTATTAACAAATTTAAAAATGTGAGTACGATTATTTGACTTTTTCTAGATTTAAGTTCCCTCGAACTTGGTTGTTTGATATTTTGCCTAATACTTTTGTACAAAGGCAGAGATTTTAAAACTCATGCAACGCCAGAAGTTCTTTTTTTTAAATTACTCCGCTATAATATGATAAAGATAAAAAATTAAACAAATTAAACTAGAAAATTATTTTCCAATTTTTAAAATACTTATTCGATTTTAACTGTATGACATGAGTTACTTTCATTCATAATTTAAATGTTAAAAAATAATAAAAATTTGGGCGGATTTTTTTCAGTTCAAATAAAATTTTCTCGAAAACTATTTATTATTAACCTACAAAAACTACCAACAATGAATTTTTCGCGTTGAAAACAAACATAATAAACAAAATTTTGATCTCATAATGCAAATATCACAATATCTGCAATCACCTATAATTCGAAATTCTATTTTAATAAATTATAACAAAAAATAAATTACAAAAATAATACGGTATTGTCTAAGGCGATTGAAACGAAACGAAAAATATCAATTGTAATTATCTATTACAGGTAACAGCGAAAGTTTCAAAAAAATATGTATAAATGAATAAAAACATAACGATATAAAAATTTACAAATGTACGAACAATATTTTGAACACATAAATGCATAAAATCGATGAAAGAACGTCCGTTTTGGCGATTGTTCAAAATATAGAATAGAATGAGATCTTTTTTCTGACTTTTTCTTCTTCCAGTTTATATTTTTTCTGATATTAAAATAAAGGATAGGTAAGTATGTATAGTTCTGTGCTAAATACTAAGATATCATTCAAACAAAAGCATAAGACTATGATGAATTTACTCTAAATATTATATTATATATTGCAGCTGTGTACTTTTAATTCAGTTTCTGGTATCGTAGTATACATGTATCTTTTTTCGGAAAGCCATTTACATTTTACCCCTCGGAATGTGAAGTTCCAAATAATATTTTTTAATATTCTTAAATTTGGTTAAATTCGTTCATTAACATTACAGATTTTTTTTCAGCTCTGCTATGCGGATTCACTGGAGTCTTGAAGTACCACGCATGCTGACAGCCAACTTCAGCACTGCCCATAATCTGTAAGGCAAAATTTTTCTTTATGAGGATTGAAAAAACTAAGTTTATTCAACTGTGAAAAATAATAAATAAGTAATAAGTGATGAAGCATTGAAACAAGGAATTCAAAAAATTAAATCTCAACTTTTTTTATAAAGTATTTACTTAACTTACTTATCAAGTTTTGAAAGAAAAATTTTTTCAAATTAAATTATAAAATTGAAAAATTAATTTTGAACAATTCGAAACCTTGTTTAAAATAATTTTAAGAAATATAAACCCTACCTACTAAATTTTTTTATTAGAAAAATATTTTTAATAAAAATAAATAAATTATTTACTTCGTAGCTTTTTTTTTTCACTTTTTAAATAAATTATATAATTAATTTAAAAAACTTTGAAAAATTAAATTCAAGAATCGAATAAAAAAAATTATTGTATATTTCAAAAAATTTTAGAAAGTTCGAAGCTTGTGATAAGATAGGTTCAAAAGTTATGGTATTTTATGGAACTGGAAATTGAAAATTTTGTAATTTAAGTAAATGAATAAAGCGAATAAAAGTTGTAAGTATAACTAAAAAGTACAGTAAACGGTTACTAATATTCTTTTTAATTGGCAACAATATTTTAGAATCAGAACCTCCAACCGTTTTTAATGAGAAAAATTATATCATAATAAACCAATTTTTTGGAATGATTTCAATATTGAGGATCGAAGTATTTTAATTATTACAACCGAATTTTTAGATTTTTAAATTGTTGGAGAGAAATTCTTTTCAATTTATCAATACAATGTAAACTTTTTTTTACTTGATTTAAAAGCATTCACGCATTCAGTCTATAAAAGTACAGAAATAACAGTGTGCGGGTGCAGATAGTTTCTAGTGTTTATAAATTAGGAACAGACGATCAAGAGGCAAGTAGGTCAGGTGGCATAGTTTCAAACATATTCGCTTTAGCACCTTCCGTTTTTCTTCTTTTTTTTTTTCTTTCTTCCATTCTACAATCTCATCAAAACATCTGTTAAATCTCATATTCTTCGTACCATTATTCTCGAGAAATAATCAAAGTAAAATTTATAAGGTAGGTAGGTAGCCAAAGAAAAATCCAATGCTTGGTTGGCACGTTGTTTCATTAGCTTTTAAATTTTTAGACAGAGAATACTTTGATGCATTTCTAGATGCAAATGCAGCTGCAAATTGAAAGCTACAATCAGAGTCCGGATTCGACAAAATTAAAACCTAGCGCTAAAAATAGTATATTTGCCATTTTTAGCTCAAATATGCTGCTTTCTTTCATTTCCGCAGGGCAATTTTTTCTCAGAAATGTTGACTTTCATATTTTCTAGCATTTATATACTCGTATTATCTACTTTTGACATTTCCTTAAGTATCTACATTTGTTTTCTTCATTTTTCAGAAAAATACAATTTTTTCCTAGCCATTTTGGATGTAAGGGGGAGGGTTGAATTTCCACTCTAGGCTCTCAGTAATCCCTCAAAGTTATTCTCTAGTGTCATTTTTGTCCATTGAAATGATTGAAAAATATATTTACAAACCCAACCCCAAAAACCTTCCTTTGGAAATCGCAAAAATTCGAACCACTTTTCAACCTTCCATCCTCTATTTTGACTCCCATATTTGTAACACATCTGCCAATACCAAGAAATTTGAAGCTATAATTTTTACGAAATCTGTCTCAATTCGTCCAATTTCCAATCCTCACGTCTTAAGAGGAGATCCTAAATTCTATTTGTGGCCAAAAACATTATAAAGTAACAATGTTTCTCGAATATAAACAGTGCAACTTGCAGCATTGGTAATTTATGTCACAAAAAATCTGCCATCCGTTGGTTGCCAACTAAACTGGAGAACAATAAATACATGTGCGCATTGCATGCAACTATTTTCTAAATAAATCGACCCTCTGAAAATAAACCAAGAATAACTGTGTACGAGCTTGTTTCTACCAAAACTTATACACGATGTACACATCATGAGTGTGAGGGCAATAGCACACTTTTCATAATTTTACGAATATTTCAAGAATTTCCGGACTCTTTTTAGAAGATGTTTGCAGTGCTAATAATATTAATGCTAATTTTTGTCACGTTTTCTTGTACACACTCTTTCATTATGGTCCGCAACAAAACACAAATTAATCACCAAAACAAAAGATGAAATTAGCAAATTTTTTTTGGCAAATGCAAAGCTTTGTTGCGCAAAAAGTTCATGTCATAATATAAAAATTTGCAAAAAAATTCATCAAAGTAAAAATCAAGGCTAGCGTCGATGACTTCGAATTATAATATTTTCAGGCTGAAAAGTACGTTGATTAGATATTCGTGGAATTTTGATGAGATCAGAACTATATCCGAATCTAATGAATATAAGAGGTCTGATCTGCACAAAAGTGTGCAATGAAGACGTAGCCTAATTAATTAGTGGAAACGAGAAGGAATTCTGATGAAACATTAAGACAAAATAATTTTGTTGTTTGGATAACTCATTTAGATCGATGCAAAAATTTGTATTTTTCATCAAAAATTATTAGTCATTTCCTTTTGGCACAAATTAGAAATTTTTTCTTTTTAGTTTATATACTCGATGTTGATTAATTGGAGAATATAATTAAGAGAAACTTTGCTATAAAATCAAATTTGAGCTACAGAATTTTTTGAATTATAAAATAACCTACTTACTTTGTTTAACTAAGAGGGTTAGATAGGTATACGTATGACAGAAAGTGCAAAGGTTAGAGAGAGATGACGATTTGAAAATCAAGGAACAATTAGCAGATGTATAAAAATTTCATTAATGATCAGCGAAAGCTTAATGAATATAAAATCAATGTTACTTTCAGAATTTGAAGAAAAAAAAAATAGAAGATAAATAAAAAAATAAATAAAGAATAAAAATTTGGTACATAAATAAATCGAAATTTTTCTGATTTTCTTTGAAATAGAGGTTGGGGGTTAATTTTATTTTGGGTATAGCGATGAATATAATTAAAAACTTAGTTGAAAATTTATTACGTGCAATATTAATTAATGTTTAGAATCACCTGTGACACAAAATGGTGGCGTTACTAGTAACGCCAGGGCGAACGTCAAGTGTCCACGAAACCAATTTTGTAATTATGCGTATTCAGTCGGGATGCCAAATCGTGCATCACATCTCGAAATATCACCGAATCAATATTTTCACCCAGCATGTAGAATAAAAACCAATCTCCAATTTTTGATCTTCTGACAATCGAACTTACAGCTTCACGTTGCACCAGCCGAAATCGTATTCTGAATAAGTAAACTCTCATTCGTGGACTTATAATGATAATTACCCTGAAAAATTATCGAAGTGATGGTAAAATAAAATAAATCACTGAATTTTCAAAAAATTTAGTAAAATTTAGAAATATTTATAAGAAGAGCTAAAACACTTGTACAGGAATTTTTAATTATTACCAACTCAGGATTATAACTATAATGTCACTTAAATACTACTCACTCTGTGTTTTTCAAAAATTTTCCAAGTTTTGAAGAAAAAAAATAGACTTTGAAAAGGGTTTTGAAAACGATTTTAGAAAAAAACAAAATTATTTTACAGTAATTTCATAGTCCCCTATTGAACAAAATGTTTTTAAATAAAAAATGTACCTATTTAGGAGGTACATAATTACGTCATATTTATTTCTAGCACCCTTCAAAAAAATGTCTTGCAGCTTGAAATTCGTTTTTTTTTTGCTTTTTCTCTATGTTGAAAAATTTTTGCTTCAGTTTCTTTCGCAGTTTTCCCTTCGCTAGTAATCGAAATAAAACACTGACCTACTTCAATATAAGTCTTATTTCTGTCAACATCGTCGTTTTTCAAAGCCCATTTACAAAGCAATACAAACAAACACCGCATACTTCTCATCTTTTTCCTAAATTACCAAGATTTTCCAATAAGAATAACCGTATTTAACCACAGAAATTTTAATTAAAATAACCACACTTTGATAAATTATAGCACTCGCCAATATATACAGTACGTATAATTTTTGAAGAAAGCTAACTCCTGCTATATTGACTGCTGTAAGATTTATGTTCGACTTCTGTGGAATAACAACAGAACCACCATTGGAAAAGAAAATCGTATTTCTTACTTTAAAATAATATCCACCCTTATGGTATTTGTCCAAAATACATTGAAGGATTAGACTACTGAAAATCCTAACATCAAAATTCCATAATATGATGGCCTTTGTACACGAAACATATAGTGAAAATCCAAATTCTTTTTTCGATGTAAACCCATGCTATGAATATAAAACAAGGAAAAGACGAACTATAAAATGTTGGTGGTCGATAGGTAGCAGATTGCTTTCTGAGCTAACTTTTTTCTCACTTCACGAATCTAAATCATGGTCATGATATTCAGTTTGGGTTTCTGGACAGTTTTACTCTGTAAAATTATTTTGCATTTTCAGACAGGCCCTGGCCCGTAGCCGGGGGAGGCTATGAGGGACTGAGGCTATGAGGGACTGAGGCTATGAGGGACTGAGGCTATGAGGGACTGAGTCCTTGCTTTGACCAGACTGAGCCCACCTTCTGATTTTCTTATGTTCTGTTTTTTTTTTTCTCTCTCTCTCAATAAAATTAAGCGAAAAAATCAAATTTTACATAGAATTTTAGCAAAAAAATACCAAATTTATTGTACAAATATGTATTTTAGACCAAATTTAGTTTGGTTTTGTCTGATTTTTTTAAATGTATCTTAATCTGTTATGTTTTGTTTTTTTTTTTGACTTGGTAAACCCGATATCCATAATAAGCTTCGAAAAAGGCCCCCCACCCTCTTATAAAATATTCTGTCTGCTGCCTGTTTATATAGATTTATGCATGTCCGACTGTCTGCTTATTCACATAATTGCATTGGCATTAAGGTATGCCCTATAAATTGTGTTTTAAAATTCTGCAGATTACCTTTAAAACTCAATTAAAACAAAAAAAAAAGAGTTATTTTTAAGTGTAGCCATATTTACCTGTAAAACAGAACACATAATGTGATGCCACCTAGGAACAAGAACCAAAACCACAGGAAAATGTAAATTTTTTCATTGACAACGTTCAATGGCAAAATGCAAACAGCATCATGGCGCTCGATTTCTCCGGAAGTACCAAATTTGTAAAAAGTACATTTAGTCATTCGTGGAAATATAAATATCATCGGATCGATGCGGTCTTCCTGGTCAGATTGCATAAAAGAAATCACCTCGATACCGAATGTTAGAAAGGCTCCATCGAAAAACTTGTTCATCAAAAACATTTGAGCTGTAACATGCGAGAACAGCATCCTTAATACAATATTGATTTTAAAAAAGTGAATATTTTATTAATAAAAACTATACATAATGAAAAGATAATCCAATCATTATTTGAAACAAAAAATATGTTGTATAACTTACCAACAACATTTAGAAATGCAAGTAACTCACAAAGGTAATATCGATACGCCCACCAGTTGTGGTATCTCAAGTTTTCCCACAAATAATTTAATAGTATTTTTTTCTTCTGGTTTTTTTCAGCTTCGGTGCAAACACCTATATCCATGTCCAACATAAGTGCATGAATTTTTCCACCTTCCCAATGTTTCCACAGCCATCTCGGAGCATAAAACATAATCGCCTGAAAAAAAAAATAGATGAAAAAAATACATCGTCGATTTTCAGTGATAAATATAACAGTGCTATGCAAAAAAAAGATAAGTCCACTTTTCCAAATGTTACAGGAGAACAAAAACACACTTTCAATTACCAAATTATTGGCAGGTTTTCACAGATAAAAAGAAAACCTACTTATTTTAAGATTATTTTTACATTTTTCAACCTCCCACTTTGAAAGACCTGCAAACTTTCAAAAAAAATGAAGTTATTGAATGGGAAAACGCTACGTAGAATTTTTTTTATACAGGTTTGAATCTGTTTTTTTTTCTAACTGGCCACTAGAATGAAAAATAGTTGTGTATAACATTGTTATTTCTTTGTTTTTTCAGCGAATAAATAATTTTTTTTTCTTAATGGAAAAATAATAAAACAACTGACACAACACTTTGTCAGTTTGTGATTCGTATTTGTCTCCAAAAACCATAAGCAGAAAATAAGTGCAGCAATAATTTTTGCGCTCTCAGTTTACGTCACAGATAATGCGTAATTTGTCTTCGATGAGAGCAACCACATATAAACGAGAGACATTACTGGTAAACGTAGGTAGGTATCAATAAAATTAAAACACCCATTTCGCGAAAATACAAAAATTTTAAAAATAACTTCAAGGTCAATGAAAGTAAAAAATTTCGCCAAAATTCAGCTCTCAACTTTCATGTGATTTATTATCATTTACGTACATATTATGATTTTAGAATTTAGTGCTTTCCGGAAATAAAAATTTTAAAATGATGATGGCAAAATAATGAGTTTTCTTGGACCTTACAGACTTTTTCAGTTTCAGTGGCGGATCCAGAGCTTCATTTTGGGGAGGGAGAATCAAAATTTTTTCAAAGCATGGTAAATGCTAAAATGGTAATATTGTGTTTTTTTCATCATAAAGGGGGAGGGGTTCAAGAAAATTGATTTTTTTGTGGATTATCGGTCTATTTTTTCTGGATTGGGGAAATTTCCCCCTCCCCCCTGGGATCCGCCACTGTTCAGTTTAGAAACTTCAAAAATGAAATGTGTGATTCAAATTGAAAAAATATTTTTGGTAGAGAATTGCGAAGTGAAAGTGAGTCGACTTATTTGGGCGAGCTAGCTGAAAGGATCAAACATTTAGTCAAACTGAAGGGGTCGACTGATTTAGTCGAGCTGGTTAAATGAGTCGGTCAATTTAGTCAAGCTTCTGGCTGGTACTTACGAATTTTCGAGTACCAAAGCACGACGTGGTATTTCAGGAAGTGCTAGAACTGAAAGAGAAAAATTTTGATAGCTTTTAAAAATGCCAGCCAGGGCCAGCGCGTCTGCTAGTCAGGATTCAACGATCAGCTTTATACTTCATCTCGATGTAAGTTAATTGAGTAAAATTCAACATTTTACTGTACACTGAACACGCTCACCTTAGCACCGCTTAAAATGTTTTCTCTTTAAATAAATTTAATACCAGCCTTTGAAAATAGTTTTGTTTATTTTGTACGTCAGCCCAAATTAAAAGATTAAATTCCGCCCAGCTCACCCAGACATTCCGTACAGGGCAAAACTTATTCACAATTTGACTGTCTGAAATGCCAAAGTTTGATGTACTCATTCAGGGTATCTTTTGTCGGTGCATGTCCATATTCATAAATCATCTGACACACATCTTTCTCGCGTGTTAACCTAATATTACCTTACCTACTTTTTACAGAAGGCGTCGTGTTCTTTTGGCATATGACAATTAAAAATTTTGGCACCAGCTCAGACCTCTATAGTTGCTTTTTTCAACGAAAATCTCTGCGGTAAAATTGAGGCAGAAGAGGAAGTGAAATGAAGGAAAAAGCGAAGAGTGAAGAAAAAAGCAGATGAAGTGAAAATGTAAACAGTTATTGATTTATTACATTTTAATTAGCGACAAGTTCACACAAAATGTACGTAATAAGTGAAGCCATCCATTCTTCGTGTTGTTTTTATTCTTTTTACAGTATAGCTCGCAGGGCTGGCAATGTGGTTGTCCGCTTGATGCGGAAGACAAAAAAAAAAAATGTCGACTTTTAACCGCTGGCAAAGTATTGCATTTTTTTTTTAGTTTTTGAATACATTTATGGTGGAATTTATTCACTTAAGAAGTTACGAGTACAGATTAAAATGGTTAAGGTACACGGAAAGTAGAGACACGTGCTCCTTCACCTCATCCACCATCCATACAGCGATCCAGAAAAAATACGTCTAGCATAAAAAAAAACAATTTTTGCTCTAAAATAACGTTAAAAGAGAGGAGAATGGATTTTGAAATATTCAAAATTTTTAAAAAATAATTTTATATGCAGGGCTATCGCTAGAGCAAAATTCATAGGTGGACAAATCAACTCCCCGAGTGTTATATCAAATGCGTTTAGAGGGTTTAATAGACCCCTCTCCCCACCATTCCAGGGGAAAAATCTTCCCGGAGGCAGCAAACGACTTTGCTTGCGAAGGCATTGCCCCCCCCAGCCCACCTGGCTATGGTCCTGTTTATGCGCTACTGTTATGAAGGTGGCAAGGAACTCAATAACTTCAATAAGCCCTGAGCGATTTGGTGTCTAATATTCAAAGAGGAATGTAGAAAAAATCATACACACACTTGTAGCTATTACGTACAAAGTTAATTGTTGCTCAGATATCGCATTTGAATAATTGCAGACCCGTAATACAAGACCTTTGTCAGGTAAGCCAACTGAAATTCGGATTCAATCTGTAGGAAAGGCGCAACTAGAAATTTTCCAAGTGAAAAGCTGAGTCTAAAATTCATTACCAAAGAGCAGAAATTTCAAAAAAATCTGCAGGGATTGTAAAAAAATTCAGTTTTTTTTCAAATCAAATTTGATGCTTGAAGAGGACTTCAGTCCCGTAGGCCCCTCGGATTTATACGTGTTATTACTGGCTGACAGATCAATCAAAAAACTAAAAATTTGATGGATTTGCCATAAAGACTAACTTTACCCAGAGGTCACACTTCTATCTGATTATAGTGAAAAAGAGCTACCTACTTTATGCTTACATTTATATTGTATTTCTGATATTTTATTACAAAAAGTGCTCTTTTTTCTAATCACACAGTGGACTAAATTTCTCAAATAATGAATAGTTATGTTTTAGAAAATGACAACAGTATAAATTATTATTACCTGTCCATTCTAAAGCAAATGGAAGGAGGATTTATGTTCATTTCACCAGCACCAAACCAGAAACTGAGTTATACAACAATGAGTACTCTATTTTTTTAATGCTTGTGATAAAACACTTAAAAGAAAATCGTCAATAAAGACTAAAAAATTTCCAAACCACTTTAAAAATGAAAAAAAAAACACCCTCACAAAAACTGTCAACTCCGAACTCAATTCTTTCGCAAGAAGTACCAATCAAAAAACTATAGAGATGTGCTCCTTATATTATTGCTTCTAAAAACTATTTCCTCTTTTGTTTACTTCATCGTCGAATTGTTTTTCAACACATACCTACGTGAACTTTGACATGTCCACATACTTGAGTCATTCTTTTCAAAAACTTTTGTCAAATACTTTTCTATTTTTTATCGATTAAATTTCCAGATACCACTGATGAAATATGAAGGTATTAAAGTTATACGATGCAATTCAATAAATTTTTTATCGTAAAAAAGTAGAGAGAAGTTTGATGAAATGAATGATGTCTATGAAGATTTAAAACATCCATGTTTATATTATGTTCGTGCGAAAGTTTCCAAGTGAAAAGATTTACATTTATAACGCTTATAAAACCTCGAATAAACAGCACATAAATTAAATTGTACAACTTCATTCCGCTTTGCTTTGTTGAACAAATCTCCATTCCACCATTCTATAGAAGGACTTTTTTGACAATTTTGTGGGATATTTGAAGATTTATAAACAAAAAATGAACAGTGATATGCAAAAAGCGAGTTACATTCGTACCTCACTTCTAGAGCTGCCGAAATAAATTAAAAAATGCTTCAAATGGAAGGATTTATCCCCTTCCGGCGGAGCAAGTAAAATTTCAAGTGAAAAATTTTAAATATGGGATTAATCCAACATTTTGAGAATTGTACATGACGAAGTACAGCATGGAAGTATCGAAGTTTTAAAAGTCATTTAATAATAAACTTAGTAGCGCACCCAAGGGGCCAGGGTGTCCAAGCCCCCCTTAAGGCATCAGATTCCATTTGCAAGAATAAAAATGCCAAGGTCGGTCAGCACTACTGCACATAACGTGTTTACACCAAATAAATCGTTCACTATTGCTATAAGTTATCATTACACGAATGGACTTTTATCCCCTTCTCGCATAAGAACCAACTTTGAAGTCAATTTTATTTTAGAAGTCAATTTTCAAAAAAAGTGGACCTATCCCGCTCTAGCATATCACTGTTCAAATATTTCTGTCAAATTTTTGGTATTTTAGCAAAAAAAGACCTAATGACAACATTTATTTTATCACATAGAACATCGATATAAAGGCTAAGAAGTATGAAGCAAATAGTTTCCTCATAAAATACATGTAATTTTTCTCATTTTTCATACTATGTGAAAATTCGAATTTTCAGTTTCAAGCTTAGAAATTGATTTTTTATTCGTATAATAGACTTTTCAAACTCTAATTTGACACCTTTTGTTGCTAATACTCGTAATATTGAAAAAATGACATTTTCATGAACTTTTTAAAACGAGCCCAAATGCATAATTATGGTCTCTGGAGGAAAAATTTTTTTCATCTCTTAGGCAGCAACTCACAATATTTTCACCACCAGGTAACGAACTTTTGGTTTAATTGGCGAATACCTAATCATCACACTGATTAGCAAGTACTCAAATCCAAATTTACCCAATGAGTATGTGCTACTTGAGGATAAATACCATAAGCCAAAACAAAACTATTTCTTCTAATGGCTCATGGGTAATAAATTCAATCTTCGATAGAGTACAATATCCATGAACCAGAATTAGGCTTAGGTATTTAACGATCAATAAAAGGCCTGCTGTGTACATTTCAGTACATTTCTATGCTTTTACTGAATAAATATCATTAGATGATTCACTCTGTTATCAAACGTATGAGTACCATTCAGTCAATTTAAATAATGATTGCGGGTAATATACTCGTATTTTAACAAATCCAATGAATTTTGAATAAACAAAACTTAATAGTGAGGTCATTCACAAACTTATAACTTTCGACCTCCACAGCAAATTACTCGGTTCGTTTACTACGAATTCGATTATTAGACCAAATTAAAATTCATTTCGTCAGACTTCATACTAAGTAAATTTAGTTAAAAACAAAAAATCCAAGACTAAATTCGATATTAAGGAACGCGTGGCAATTGATCGGTGGGCCGATAGCCAAATAATTTGTACTATTAATAAAATGTATTTTACATCAAAGTGAATATGGAGTTTGCATAAGGTGAGCAGGGAGAAGTCAGAAGAGGTTGGGTGCAAATGCCAAAAATGACGCCGCGAACACATTGCACATTGAAAAAGAATTACAGAAATGAAGTCATCATGACGTTTGATATTCATAATTCTATTTTATATCCTTTTCAGACTCATTTCTATGAAGTGGAAAGTAGACTAATTAAACTCCGAACAAATGAGTAACACATTTCAATTTCAAACACCTTAAAGATATACATCTAACGTTTTTCTAGAATTTTTTTATCACCTTGGAAGCAGTTTATTTTGCTCACATGATAGTCAAATTAAAAGCTTAGGTCTATACTGATTTTATAGTTTTAAAAATTGTTTCACGAAGTAAATGTGAAATGATTGGTTAATGAAAAATTACTGTGAAGATCATTGGCGGCTCCAGAGCTCCATTTGGGGGGGGATCCAAATTTTTACAAAGCATGGTAAATGCTAAAATGGTGAGATTGTGTTTTTTTCAGCATAAACGGAGAGGGGTTCAAAAAAATGGATTTTTTGGTGGATTATCGGTCTATTTTTTTTGGATGGGGGGAATTTCCCCCCATTCCCCCCTTGGATCTGGCACTGGTGAAGATGGTGACTGACCGGGCAAATGATTCATATTATTCCCCGCAGGATGAGTCACATGTAGAAAATTCTGCAGCTCAGATCTGGAAAGAAACGTATTGACTGGTGACACTGGGTGTCGATACTATAAAATACCAATGTGAAAAAAAAGGCAAATACTTTCCACAGTGTCGACACTTCTTGCACCATGTTAACGGGACACACCTAATGTAAGCAGAGTAATCTTCTACCCTAGTAGCTATTGCTTGAAAACATTGTCTAAATAAGTGCACTATGCAGTTATAGTTAACCCAGGGCTGTAGCTAGAGCAAAATACAGAGGTGGGAGGGCCCAATCAAATTCACGAGGCGGCAAACCAAATGCGTAGAAGGCCAAAATGGACTCTCTCTTCGACCATTATTTTCCTCTGGAGCAAATGATTTTACTTAGAGTCATTGCTCTAGCCCCCTGGCTACGGCCCTGAGTTGACCCTATAGAATCGTGAACGCTCTACAAAAATTTCATAATAAATGTAAAAATAACATACAACCTCTTATAAAAACTACCTCCAATATCATAAATGCCAAATTACTTTCAATAAACTTTGACGAGAGCATTTGTGAAAAAGAAAAAACGATGAAAAGGAGAGTGAAGTAATTATCCGCCAAGCACATTTTCACTTAGGCAGCACTTTTTATTCATCGACCAGACAATGTTGTAATCTCATTTCAATTTCGACGGTAGATATTATTAAAACCATTCACCATGTATGCGGCAGTCTTTTCCAAGAATTTTTTTTTTGCAGCAAGAAATAATTTCCTAATTTGCTTAAATCACGTACGGCTTCTTTCTAGCGTTTCAGAAACAATGCTATACTTATTTCAACACTGCGGCTGAACATCTTTTTTTACCTTATAGATACTTAACAGAGCATTCACTTAAGACTCGCTGGTTTGAGAGTTATTTGACGCGAGAGTATGAAAAAATGAACAACCCTTAAAATTCTATTAATGAAGAGCAGACTTATTAAGGGTATGCTTTCTCACTTGAATCTAATAGGTAAAATCGTCTTATCTTTTCTAATTGACTGGTTGATCTATTCTCAATATTTTTTTTTTCATTTGTTGTCTTGGAAGAATATCTTGAAGATTAACCCATGAATGTACCCATTTCAGAAATTTCCTCGGGGTAGACTGAGAAAAAACACCGATGCTGGATTTTGATAAGGATATCCATAAATGATTGAAGAGAAAAACTTTTTTTAAATATTGGTATCTTGACTGAATTTTATACGCTAAGTACTACTTTTGACCATTCAGTTCAAGTTGGATAGATTTCCAAATAGTGTTTTCGATTAGTATATAAATCCAAAATTCCCATAAAAAGCTGTGCAACTGTGACCCAGCTTTTTAATTTAAGCAAAATGAGGGTTATAAGCTTGAAGGCTCGAGAGAGGCGAGGGTTCTGGAAGCAAAAGCTCGAGTTATTATTTATATTTATTTAGAGAGGACGCTATTTTCAACGAATTTCACAAAAAAATGAGGCATTTTATTTTTAAGATAGCAACTGGCTGCTATAAATTACTCGAGATTGCGGCTAAATTGCAAGTCAATCCCTTTGCATGTCACGTCATGTGAAACACATGTTTCTATAGACGTTACAAACGAGCGTGGATTAGCACGAGATTTTTATTTACGAGTGGTAGGATATACCGGAATCGTGTAAAATTAATTTTATGACGACTTAAATGGTCGACGAAATGAACGAATTTTATGACAACGACCGAAATACTGAAAATTATTTTTTCGGAAGAAAATGCCAAAATCTTAACAGCGAACAGGAAGGAGAAAACGTATTAACCTTGTTTTAAAACAAAATCATCATGTGGTGGAATCCATGTCGATTATGGAGAAGATGACTTAATTTACAGCATCGACCATGTAAATATAATGTTAAGTAAGCTCATAAAAAATGGCCGAATTGGCAGGGCTTCTGCCACGAAAATTATAACTTTCAGTTTTCATATAATAGCATAATATAAAAAGAAATTAGCGTACAAACGACCAATAAAATTTCGTGGGAGGGAAAAGGTGGAGTGAAATTATATATTTTTATTGGTAAGGGATTGATAGTCTTTAATAATCTTTATTTTAAAAGAAAAACCTCCTTTTGTTTTTTTTTTGAATTGTAGTTAGGCAGGTATGCCAATCTTCCTTTGGGCTCTAGCTGCATGTCTATTCTATCAATTCTCTAGAAGGTCTGAAATCGTTAGTTTCATAGATTCCTCGATAAAGGTATTATTTCCCAACCAACAAGATTTCACGAGGAAGGCCTTACACAGGCATTGTAAACGGCTAGGCTCGACTACATCACTGCCAGTTCGCCGAGTTCGGACATTAGCTGAGGCACCAAGCAGGCCACAAAAAATATACCTCAAAAAAATTGTCATTGCATTGCTATGAAATATGAATTAACGTAGTTTATCAAGCAAAAAATATCGAATAATAGCTCAAAATATTCAGCACAGTTTAGACATGAATTTCGGTTATTTTACTTCAAAATCAAACAAAACAGAATGCTGTTTATCAAAATAGATTTTTTCTAACTCTCCTATAGAGAACGCTGCAGACCACTGATCTCTATTACCCTACTCTCCCCTACCCATATTAGACTATCTAGCAATTTTTACAGACAACAAAACTTGGTTTATATAGTAATTAGGACAAAATAGATTCCAGTAGTAATTTTCACTATTTTGATTAGGAAAGCTATAAAAATTGAGATTTATAGAAGAAATTGCTATAAAAATAATTGGATATACTATTATCAAAGATAGTGGAAACAACAAAAACAAATATTGAGTATTTCTATTTTCTACAATAAATCTTAAATTATCTCTGTTTTCCTTCAGAAAGTGATGAGAAACACTATTCATTTCTCTCAATACTTATATTTGTTAAATTTCTCTTCTAAAAGAACTTTTTTTATCCTATCGACTCGAACTCTTCAGTCTTCAGGATATTGTAGAGGAGGGATATTTTAACACCCATTTTTTTGTTGTTGATTTTTGGTCTAATTCAATATTTTTATCGACATTAGTTGAAAATAGTAAATTGTCAACAGAATACGAACGATTAGCTAACATTTTAGCCATTTTATCATAATTCTAAAAAATGGCAAGTGTTAGGACATTCTTTCTTAATAATTTTCTCAAAAGTTTGATTCGATAGGACTAAAGCTTGCAACTTGATTTGGAAAGCACGTGAAGCCCTATTTTCAAGTGTGTGGAACTACACCTCTAAAAAAAAAGAAGTAGTAGGAGCCCATACAAAATGTTTGATGATTGGAACAAATAGAAAAATTTTTATCAATTTGACGAGAACAGGTAAACTATGCAATAGTTTAAAAAACGATTTAGCAATTCTTCGCAAAAAATAATCCAACAAATTATAGAAGAAGAGTAAATAGAGAACTGGAAAAACTTTTAAGCAAATAAAGAAAGCCTGCGATACGCATCATTTAAGAAAATAGTAAAGAGAATCCCGAGACAATACTCAAGAGATGAATAAGTTTTTCTACATTTCTTTTGAAGTGAACACGTGCTATTATCGAAGTGGAAAAATAAATAAATGTTAGCGTATGATAATTAAATTAACATAGAGTTCCCGCCAAAAATCTGAATTTTATGAGAATGAGGAGCATTAAAAAGTATGACATTTTAAATGTTCGAAAAATTATCAATTGAAAAAACAAATGAGGCATCTAGAAGTCAAGTGGTTTAGGGATCTTTTAATGAAAATGGAAAATTATACTCGTTATTGAAAAGTTGACGCAAATAAGAGCTAATTTTTATGTATCCTACGTCAATAAATTTTTTTTAATTTTATTTTCGCTTACACCCCTTGGCTTCTGAGCATCTCAAATGATCTTAAAGTTCAACAATGCTACTCAGTATAAACATTTACTGATTCATTTTACAATAAATATAATTTTTTGCTTATCTCACTTCTCCGGCTCCGAGGGCCTTGTTTCTTGTTTGACGTATTTTCAACATATATTTACAAAATTAGTTGAATAATTTTATGAGAAGCTAGAGTGAAAAATTCCCTCTCCCGCTCTAAAAAAAAAAGTGAAAAGGTCAAATTATAGTGACGAATAAAATAAAAATATTTTTGGTTTGTCCATCTCTGGTCATGTTTTCAACATTATGAAACTTTGAGAGCTTCTTCATGGTAATTTAGGCCAAACTGAAAAAAGGGATATGATTTTATAGATACTGTGGAGATCACATTCGCAGTGCTGAAAGTAGTCTAATCTCATTTATTCGAAATTTCTTTAAAAGTTGTGCCTTATTTTTCAATTTTTGACTCGTTGAAAAGCAATTTAATATAAGTTACAGTAGAGTTTTAAATGTAAATAATATAATTGTGGCTAAGACATTTTTCAAATAATTTTAAGAGAGTAGCTATGCACTGTGCATTCATCATTTGTAATAATATTTCGAGGATCTATTTCAATACTGGTAGAATAAAAGTCATTAATTATTACAATAAAAAAATTATACAAATTACCCACTGCAAAGGCCACTAAAGATGGTCCATAAGTATGCCTTAAATTTAAGAAAATGACAAACTATTCAGGCCAATATTCTGGACCCTATCGTGTTTTGACAAGTACTTCATGAAATCACAGTTGGTAAGCCGAACTAAGTTTTTCGTAATTGCTGAAAAGTCTTTCCTTATGGGTATTATAAAACTAGATATTCCACACCTTTTTCAAGGCTTCTCCTAATATGTCTGAAGTTACCAACATTTAACCAATTTACAAATGCATCAATAGAAAAATTCAAAATGGTGGCTAAAAAATGTTTCTTAAAATTATGCTAAAGTATCAACAATTTTTGTATAATTACTTATATGGCGATATAGGAAATTATTCTTTCAATTCGGCTATCATTCTGTCATAGTTTTAGAATCATTAATTGACAAAAAATTTATTTGTTTCAGTGCACACAAAACTATATTGAAATAGGTAATCGCTACAACATACCTGGAAGAACAAGCAAAAGCAGACCCACTGGTAGTAGCCATAGGTTTTACGATCGTTGGAATTCTTGTTGCCCAGCGAATTATCAACGCCCGGATATGGCACTTCATCGCCGATTTTCTTTTTGAAAGCAGACTTCAAGGTATACGTCGAATGGATCCAGCAGTAAGTGTTAAGCACGTCCTCCGGTATATCCTTGGTGTGAATGCAGTCAATGGGATTGCCAACGTACTGCCTGGTGGTGACGATTAAACTGAACGCGGTTAACATTAGCACTGTGATACTATAATGGAGTCGAAAAATGGGCGAATCTATGTGCAGATGGCTGACTTTGATCAAATTCTTTAATCCCCTGAACACGTCAAGCATCGCTTTAACCAGATACCTAACGCCTTCTAGCTTTTTGGGGATAAACTCTTCGAGAGTCGGACTTAGTCGGAAAGGAATTTTTAATTATTTTACGTACCACCGGATTAAGATAAATTTCCTCCTCTGTTTTTTTTTTTACAAAAACAAGAAAAAAAGTCTAAAATTACGATAATACTATAGTAACTTAATTAATACGCATTCGAGCGTCGAGGGTGTCATCCAAATTGCTGGTGGAAATTCTCCATGATGCAATTTAAAAAAAATTCTCCATAAAAAAAGAAAAACACGAAAAGCTGTCCTACACGTGCTAAGTGGCTGTAAAAGCACTCGCTGCAGACAATGGCATCACGGAGAGAGTAGAAAAAGCCATGCACTGGAGAGCTTGAAAAGGCTAGCAGGATGAGCAGAAATGTCTTCAAAAGCCAGCGATCGAAAATGTTCCATCAATAACTCGAGAAAATTTCCAGTCCAAAATGAGTTTTCGGGCACAATTTTCACTTTTACACTACACTTCGATGAACACGAAATTGGGCACTTCGCCCACACTTATTCATTTTTTGAAAATTAATTTTTTTAATTTTATTTCAGAAAATTATCATTAAAAAAAATTATTTTACGAAAACGAGGGTAAAAAATGTGCTATACGACACGCAATAAGCCTCTCAGTCGAGTTTCAACCTTTGTGCACAACTGTCAGAGCCGTCATAATGTGATTTTTTTTTATAGACCGTCCGGTACTTAGTCTGCTATCATCTTTATAACGCCTCTACTGCCCCCTCAGCCAACTCCATACAGCGTACAGAGCACATAACACAGTACGTTGTCTATAAATACCCCTTTCGTTTTTTTCCGGTCATTTTCGCTGCAGTAGGAAATATCATGCAACTTATCAAGTTGAAGAAAGTTGTAAAGAAAAGGAAGAAATTTATTCCAAAATTTTTTCTACAGTTTCAGCCCATGCCTTTTTATATCATCAGAATTGTCATAGAGCTTGGAGACGAATAATTTTTACAAGGAATTTTGAAAAGTAAAATGAAAAATAAGAAATAGGAAAATATAAATCAAAGTATTGGAAGAAAGCACAAATTGTATCTTTTTTACCTTCAAGCCAATTTTTCTCCAAGATACTAGGATTTTACACTCTTTATAAGCTAATTGATGAGACGAATATTTTTATTTTTTATGCGAATATACCTTTTGGCTGGGGGTAGATGGCTAAGATGACTCGCCAAGATTTGGACCTTCCCCCCATACACCGTAACATATGATACGAGTAACTAAGTCCAATACAATGGGATTTCACATAAAGTGTTATTTCGCTCTCCTGTATAAATTTAAAAAGTGGACTTATATCCACTTCTGGCATGCACTGTTCAGTATTGTTTTTCCAATTTTTATTGAAATTAGTCGAGTCCGAGACTGGGGATACCAGCTGAGGGTCCACCACTACCATCCCACCATCTACCAAAAAAAAATACACAATTAATTTACAAAGCAGAAAGCTTGAAAACTAAAATTTTTTTAATCAAAAGGCATTAAAAGACAAAATTAAAAAACCAAAAAATTCTATGGCTTTATTTTTGTCGATTTTTTAATACACTTTTTATTCTACTCATTCAATTCTTTCACAAATCGACCAGGCGGAGGGAAACACATGCCTTTTTTCAGATATCTTTCAACACGTCTAGGAAAATGACATTTTTCCAAAGGGTCTAGCAGGATAAGATAAGTGAAATGTCCTTTTTCGAATTTCAACCTGAAACTTGGGGATCAGGTTGACAATGATGAAAAACTAATTCAGCCCAAATTTCAGCCCCCCACCTCAACTGGTTGCCCCCTGGGGAGTGAAAATGTGATTTGGCCATTTCAAAGGTTTTTTGCCCATAACTTTTTTCATAATTGTTCATTTGATTTGAAATTTTTATGGTAGTTATTCCTCTATGAGCTCTATCTACCAGCAAAAGTTTGCGGTTCCACCTCCAGTAGTTTTCCAGTAACTCCAGCTGAAAATTTTGGAGCTTTTTACCCTATGGAGTCTACAAGTTGAAATTTTCACTGATGATAGCTTATCTAGTCTACATTACACCCATATAATTTGTTTTCCAAAATTCAGGGTGGACAAGGTAGTTTTTTGGCATTGAAATATCAGTTTTTTCCAGTGGCGTCTACTCTGGGTGTGCAAGGTGTTCACTGCACACTCAACTAAATTCAAAAAGAAATTTCGTCTGTGATTATGGTGATAAATAAATTATGTGTATTTTGTAAGCATATGGCATATATTAGATGGTGTTGTGACAGAAAATTCAACGTAATAAATTTTTATTTAAGAAGACAGAAAAACCTTGGTTTCAAGTTCAACATAATAAATTAAATATACTGAAATGAAATTTATCAGAGACAGGTGTACTATTTTTTTTTTTAATTTCTCCTCTTTTGAAGTTGAAAAGGTTTAAACAATGATCTTTTTACTGAGAAAATATATGTATGAGTGCAATAGTGCATTATTGCAATAATTTTCAAAGTTACAGTAAGGTTACTTTTTTACCAACTGATGCGATAATCTGTTCGAAGGTGACTTCTTAATTAATTAGTGAAGAAAATACGTGCATACAAAAAATGCATTATTTTTCAAAAAGGGAAACTCGGGAGACTATCTTTGGATGATTTTTGGCATAAAAGAGAGGAGGTGGAAGGTTTGAATTTGGACTAATTTGAAAAACTTTGCACAGGGTTCTCAGCAGATCCAGTTCTACCTCCTCCTCCTCCTCCTCCTCCTCCTACTCATATATTCGTATGAATGTACGTAAATCGTAATATCCGACAATAAGCTATCAGAAAAAATTTTGAACTGACTCACCCAAAAAGCGTATTAATGTCAACTAGACCAATTACCTTATACCTAAAGAGTAAGATACGATTAATAAAATTCATTTGATTTTAAATCAAATAGATTTGTAATGGTTAAAAAAACAAATACACAAATAACACAGCTTATGCTCCCTTTATTGCAACCGTACGTTCAAATTTTAGTCCTCAAGGATGTTCGAAATTTATTTCACATTTTCTCACGACTCTCACGAAAATAACCATTTTAAAGGATATGATCTAGCTCAGGTTCTAATTCTACAGACTTTACGTCAAACATTTGACCTCGAATCACAAAATGGCTACCATTTGCCAAAAGATAGGTACCAAACTAAGCAGTATTCGTACATCTATTCGCAGAAGGCACTTAATTATGCAATAAAATTCATTCTTGCAAGAAAATCTTTTTGATGTCTTAGGTGGAAATTTTAGTAAATGGATAACGTAGGCTAAATTTGCCCAACTCTCACTCATGATGACGATCATAACGGCAAATTTCACTTCCACAATATCTTGAATGGATTAAGGAAGTATTTTTAAAGAGTTTTTTATTGTTAAATTTCATTACTGAGTTTAAGACGTAAATTTTTAATAGAGTTTTAGTTGGCTGTCACGTATGTTTTGTTAATGCCTCCAGATTAAAATTTTTTCCAAGAATCTTCTTCTTATTAAAGAAATTGGGGGTTAAGGTTGCCGATTTGCGTAAATTCAACAAAAAAAAAACTACAGCTCGTTTTTAAATAATCTTTGAAACACACGTGACGAAGGTACTTCGGTCGTTTTGCAAAAAAAAAAGCGACTTTTTTATTGTCAACTTTATGCTCTATCTTCTCTATTTTTAAATATCACAAAAAGTAAATTGTTCGTTCATTAAAAACATTTAAAACATTTTTGTGAACATGTGGCTGTCTCAGAACTAATAAAATGAGTAAATTATACAAGCTGAAGCAATAATCCTTTGCGCATACTCATAAAGTTATCTTTTTTTAGAGTGCATTATAATTATTATAAGAATAAAGACACGAATTCCAACAAAGGTCGACTGATTTCGGCATATCTCTGAACAAATCCTCCTTAACAAAATTCAGTTAATAAAGTTAAATTGAATATTGATCGATAGAGTTTATATAAAAACAGATTTTTTATAGCAAAAATGTATTTTATAACAATGATTCGCGTAAGAAATATGAAACAAATCCGAGTAAAAAAGTAAGGGCCAAAAAAGTGCAAATGCGAAGATAATTTTTCAATTTCAAACCATTATATAGGTTCACTTTTTTGTTCATCGTATTTAGAATGTGCAATAAATATAAGAAAGTTACTTTGCTAAATTGTAACAAATGTTCACGATATGGTGTACCAGCCATAGGAAAGGCGGAAAAAACAGAAATGACGAACTGTTAACGCTAAATAATTAATTATACACGCGCGAAAAAGAAAAATAGGTGACAGGACAGAAGGTAAGATTCGAATAAAATTAATCGACAACCGACACGGAAGAACGTAGTTATCTTAGTTCAAACTTTGTAATTGTAAACATATCAAAATAATAAATAGTAGTAATCTTACTCTTAGTCACACTAGAAATTCATTTCTTTTTACAGAT
This sequence comes from Parthenolecanium corni, assembly GCA_038050395.1. Taxonomy (NCBI): domain Eukaryota; kingdom Metazoa; phylum Arthropoda; class Insecta; order Hemiptera; family Coccidae; genus Parthenolecanium; species Parthenolecanium corni. The sequence continues at coordinate 20,073,141 of JBBCAQ010000034.1, read as the reverse complement.
AAATATTAAAATTTTAATATTAAACGATTTCGAGTTAATAAAGGCACTAAAATGTTAACAGTCTGAGACTCGTTCAGACTGAGCATAATAAAAGTTAAGAAAACGAATAATAAATAAATAAATGAATAACTAAATAATAAAGCTCAGCAACGAGAAAGTTGAAGCTAAACATCCAGTATCTATGACTCAGCATAACCTTGAGAACTGCGCACCTGAAACTCGTATAAAATTTCAAATCTGCGCTCACAAAAAATATCTGTCAAGTGTTTTATAAAAAATGTTAAAGTCGAAATAATTATTTTTAAGTTGTATCGTGTTTTAAATAAAAATCGACCATTCTGCAAAAAAAAAAAAAAAAAGTTTTGGAGCGGTTACAAATAGATATAGAAACATACTGACAAATTGGATTTTGAGATCAAATATCAAACAATTTGGAGGCAAAAAAATTAACAGAATTTGCATATTCGCAAGCTATGAAAAGTTTTTCAAACGCTACTCGCGGAAAAATGGAAGTCAAGGTGTAATACAACTTTTCGACGAAATGTCAGTATCATGTATTAAAACTGATTCTTACCGATTGGAACTTCCCATTCTTGTGAATATCAACATTTGTTTAAAAAAAAAAGTATTTTGCACCCTTTGGCTTCCGAGCGCCTCAATTACAAGTAAATTCTTGGAAGGATTTGCTCGAGAGACGGTAAAAAGATGAATAAATAAGGCAATGGAAGACACCATTTTGTCCACTAGGGTTAAAATTTTGGAAAAAACATTGATGTCTGATGTCAGAGGCATTAATGGACACTCCTTTGGAGCAGTAGCAAAAGAAGTTATCTAGTTGCCTAAAACACGCTGAAACGTCAGTCATTTCTTTTGAGAGTCAAACACTCGTAAAAACAGCAAAAGAATGAGAAATGAGAAAATATTCATTCTCATTTAGTCGATGGTTTTCATTTAACGTACAGAGGCAAAATTATCGAAGTAATATCTTCTCTTTCCATAAAAACTTTAGTATAAGCCAAGTGTTTGATGCAAATCTGTTCATTAGTTTACCTCAAATTAGAACAACGTGATTCCAAAAGAGGATTTGCCAAAGATTCCAATCTTTCCATGTTCATTTTTCCAAAATAAAGACGGATTCGGAATTCCAATTCAGTTCAGATTTGCCGAAAAACTGAATTTACTTCTCAGGAGATACAGAAACCCAGACTGGTATTCTTAATTGATAATTATCGAAGACGATTTGAAATTATTTTGGCAAAACGAACAGTACCTAACTTTTTTTTTTAAGAATCTGATTCAAAACTGAAACAAATCCATAATCCATACCAAAACTACGAAAATCGGTTTCGAATTAGATTCACGAATCCACTGGCATAACGAACACCCCTCCGTGTTCGTTTATTTCTCGTTGCTGGAGATTCCAAAAAATAGAACAAGTAGAAATAAGCAAATATCCACGAATTGATTGCAAGTTTCGAAAATTTTTTTCCGACTTAACGTTCTATTTCACAGATTAAATCACATTTTGATGACATTAACTTCACAGTGCCACCAGACCAGTGGCTCAAACCAAACCGATGAAAAAAAAGTGACTGACGTAAGTACTCGTACTTGACCATATTGATCCGAAACAAATCTCGATGTTCGAAATTTGAAATTTTATTCTAACTTCATCCAGTTTTCTCTCGCAAATTGAAACCGCGTGTACATATATGTCCGTCACCACAAGAAGGCGAAAACAAAATTATTTCGCAGGTTCATTTGACAGCGGCGGAACGATAGGTATGGCTATTTTCACACGAGGTGGCGGAGGTGATCGTGGTTTGTATTGCGAACGAGTATTGTAGTAGGTGACACCACCACGTGACTGGAACATTTCCGGTGTCTGCGGAATCGACGCCAGAGTGACCTGAAAATCGAGAAGTTCAACATTAAAAATTTGTTTAAAAATTAGTAAAAATAATAGCGGGTCAGGGAATGTTTTTTTTTTTCTTTTAAGCAAGTTTTGCGGAGAGAGGTGCTTCAGGAATCCTTTTCAGTCACCAAAATAATTCAATACCTTGAAAGGTGAATATCAAGATCTCAGTACAACTCCTCTCCATCTTAAACCCCCTACCACAAAAAAGTGTCAGTTTTGCAGTTTGAAGAATACTGGAAATTTTTCTTCCACAGAATCGGGCTGAGTTCCACAAGTTTCACATTATGCACGGCAGAAAGCGTCATCATAATACAGTTTTCGTAACGCGAGTTTAAGATTCTGGATCCTTTCGTCATTAAGATGATCAGAAATTTGCTCCTAACCCTTTTTGGGAGGGACTCGTTCAGTCATAAGTTACACTAAAATGGAATAATTTATTTGAAAATGAATTTCTTTCAAGTTTAAAAATGTCTAATTCCTCAATTATTTTCCTCTCAACTATACGAGTATGCTTTTTGAAATTTATTTCTGACTAATTAAATGTACTGAGCCACGATTTTTGGGTTCTTTACGGGCATGTTAGTTTAAAAAAGAAAAAAATTATCGATGTGATTTATCACTCACAGGCGGTAGAGAATAGGTTTCCGAAGTGAAAGACGGCTGCGGTTGCTGAGTTTGCGTAACTTGAGGATAACTTATAACCTGGCCGGCAAAAGTAGGCTGAGGCGGCGGCGGCGGTGGAGGGGGCGCTGTTTGAGCGTGATTCGTATTCGGCATCATCGGTGACGCTGGCAGAAACGCTACAAGCTGCACTGGCTGATTGGACGGTCCACCGATAACAGTTTGATCTCCCGAGTATAGTTGAGCAGGCGCCGGCTGATTCGTGTATCCTAGAACAGAATCAGTACTGCGTAAAATAAATTTGTTTTTTTCCCCTTTTAAAATGGCAAATAATAAAAACTGTTCAAAATTACTCACCCTGAGGATGTTGGAAAAACCCGACAATAGGTAGTGGAGGAGCTCCGGACGACAAAGCAGTTCCAGAGGCCGTCAGCGGTGGAGCTGAAAGGGGTATCAGCGAAGCAGAGACTGCCATAGAAGATGGCGGTAGTGTAGACGTATTTACCGCCGCCGCTGAGAGCGCAGTGTCCTTCGCTTGAGGTGCAGGAGGTGCCGTTCTTCTCAACTGCGCCTCTTGCGGTAAGTAGGATATCGACGGGTGCGGATGCTGTTGCTGCTGATGTTGCTGATGTTGCTGCTGCGACTGAAGAGCATCCACTGATTGTGGATTGCTGCTGGACATCATAGCGGGCATGTTATGTGTTATGGTTTGAAGACTCTGCGTGGCGACCGCATTACTGACAATCGTAGGCGTACTCTGACCACTCGATTCCGGTAACAACCGTTGTCTTTGGTGAGAGTAACGCTTGCTGTGAATCGCAGTCGTGCCTTGAGCAGGAATTGAATGAACTTGAATAGGTTCAGTTGGCTTTATCATTTCGATGTTATCTGGAAATTTTAAGGAAATGCAGTTATAACGAAGAAATAGAACTACATTTAAACAAAAGAAAGAATCTACAAAAGCACTGATAGGTGATCTTAATCAAAAGGGATTATTCAAAAAGGACAAATGATAAGGTTTATAATTACTATGGGAAAATTTAACATTTCAAATAGTAAACGCAACTAAGGCACGTAAAAAATTACGTGGGTAGACGAAATATGAACAAATAAAATCGTGGAGGTTATCTAAAAATAAACTGAAGGACTGATTGAAGAAAATCTTTGCCGAAGTGTGAAAAATTCAGATCATAAATAAGAAAGAAAAAATTTCATGAATACATTATTAAGATTTCGAGTAATTAATCGAAGAATAATGTCTTTTTTCCGTCAACAAGACAAGACTGATATAACCATTCATAATACCAAAACGTTTCAACGTGAATGATCTGCGGAAAATTAGAAAATGTCAAAAAACAAACTTACTCGCATGGGCACTTCTATTTATAATCGTCCGTTTCACGGATTTCAGATCTACGTTCGACATTTTATAGGATAGTTCTTGAACATCATCATCACTGGTGTTTTGTCTATGGTTGGACTGACTGGGTCGGTTAAACTGTTGTCCTCGTCCTCTATTAGCTGGAGCATATTGTATGCGAGACTCGAATGAACGAGTTTCACCATCGTAGACATTGTTATTGGCACTGCTGTTATTAGTATTATTATAGCGAGGGTTACGTCCAACAGGAACACCACGACCTCGGCTGCGAACAATGTTTGTCGTAACAACGATCGGTTTTCGCAAAGGTTTTTGCATTCTTCTAACAAAAAAAAAAAAGAAAATTAAAATTAAAATTGCCAAATAAACGATAGCTCTTATAAAAGTACAAATTGTTTTCTGGGATTGGAATTATCAAAATAATGGTACACAGCGACCATCACCTACCTCATGTCCGATCTTTCTGCAGATTCGTATTTGGGGCCCGATCGATCCCGGTTGGCTGGTATTTGTCGCGAAAAGCTTCTACTACGTGATCGATCCTTAACTGCCGGAGCGTTTCGAGAATAACTTCTGCTACGTGATCGATTCCTATCACCTGATCGGTCCCTATTCACAGGTACTCGCTGCGTGAAACTTCTCATACGTTCTACGGAAACTGGCGCTGCAGCAGTATCACGACCTTTTGGATGCGGTTTGTAATTTCGTTGTTCGTCCTTAGACTTAGTGTCAACATCACTTTTAGAGGATTCTTGATGCGGTGCACGTTTCGGCGTGGTTTCTCGACGATCACGACTTCGAACTTGAGGGCGATCTTTTCGTTCTTTAAGATCTGGAAACTGAGCCTCGTACTCTTCTCGATGCTGGGGTAATCTTTGACGCTGTCCACGACCACTTTTGGATGATACTTGTTTCGCATACGCTTCTTCGTTATCCCATTGACGCGTGTATTTATTGGGACCGCGTCTAAATAAGAAAATGAAATCGGATAAAGAAGCCTTCTAAGCATCAACCATGTAGGATATGATCGAAGCTTCTAACAAAGATAACACATATAAGACAGACTGTTCTACAATGAGAGCGAAATATAACTAGTTGAGGCTAAATCTTGAATAATATAATACTCGAAACCCATTTCTTATTGAGAAAAATTCGAAAGATTAGTGAAATTTAACAAATTATCTGTTAAAATTCAGACTTTTTTATGTGCTCATCGGATTATTAGGGTTAATGTTCCCTCAAACACTCACCCATACTTTCGCCGCCGTCGGGCCTTTGGAGCAGATTCTTCATCACGAATATCATACCCATAGATATCAATAAGTTCTTGTGCGCTTTTGGGTAGTTGCTCATCTTCTTTGTATAAGTCATGCTGCCATTTACCATCGGGTATAGAACGTCGTCCTCTGGTTTTCGGTTCAGGTTCAACGCTTTCAGCTTTCTTTTTCTTACCATCTTCTCCTTCCTCATCCCTAATAAATTATTTTGAGATACATGCCATGTACAATAAAGGGAAGTCAAATATTTTGTTAAACTTACGTCGATGTGCCAACAGTTCGATTATCATGTTCATAGAAAAAGCCTTTTTTCGGAATGTATTGCGGATTTCTTCGATCTTCGTCATCGTCCAATTTTTTTTGAACAGCATTTTCCTATGGAAAAATTGAAAATTAATTTATTTCACAGTAAGAGGAGCCATATAGAGCGAAGAAAAATTATTCAATAGGGGAGTGTATGCGATTTAAGCGTTACATCAACAGAAATTTGCTTGTTGGGATTATGATTTTCCACTCTGACTCCCAGAAGGATAAGCCTCGATTCGACTAAGAACTAAATTTATGAGAGCTGTAAAGAAAAATTGACAGTTAAGTAAAGAGAGTTGCAAATTAGGCTTAGAACGATCATTCTCCCTCATTTTTCAGTCTCCAGAAAAAAACATTCGAAACCTAAACGTCGGTTTTTCTAAAACAATATCAAAAATGGTTCAAAATTTAATTTGAACTATCTTTTCCTCTACTTATTTAGCCCAAACATGAGAAACGATGTAGTTCATGCAGCCTCCAATAAAATATTATTGCGACGTTTCAGTTTTCATACATTCTCACCGATCACTTACTTCTGTAACCTCCTGACCATCGCCATTTTCTCGGTCATTTTCGTGCTCATCAGATTCAAAGTCACTATTTTCGCTACTGCCCGTCTCATTGTGACGCGATTTTCGATCATTTTCGTCATCAAAATTTTCATCTGCATCTAATTCGATTTCGTAGTCACCATTCACTATCTCATCAGTAACATAGTTTTCATCGACTTTTTCAGCTTCATCAACTTTTTCAGCATCGTCGACTTTTTCAGCTTCATCGACTTTTTCAGCATCATCGACTTTTTCAGCTTTATCGACTTTTTCAGCATCATCGACTTCGTCAGCATTATCGTATTTTTCAATACAAATTTCGCCATCAGTCAAGGGCTTTTCGGTATTAGAATTATCACTTGTCATTGGTGGTTGTTCCACTACATCTTTATAGTTATCGTCATCGACCTTATCGTTCAATGATTTAGATGTGATTTCCGTAGAATCAGTTTTGATAACTGCTTCATTTACATCAGGTAAATGTTCGCTGGATGGTGATATAGTCTCTTCACAGTCACCGTATGTGCTTGAAGCTGGCTGTAAAAATAAAAGATAGTTAATAAATCAGCCAGTCAATAAGAGAGTTTGGGTTACATCAGTAGTAATATGTATGATAAGTCATAAAAATTGAAAGATTATTTCAAAGGAGGATTCACAAGAAGGGATTCAATAACCTCTATCCCATGATATTGAAAATTACTTCCTAAACGGAATTTTTGACGAATTACTATTCACAACTCTATGGGCCGGAAATCCTGAAATTTTATTAAGCTTCTTCGTAAATTATGAACTTTGCTCTCTGCTTCTTCAAAATTTTCTATAATTCTCGAATATCAAGAATATTCTTGCAAGCCTACTTATGAGAATTATTATTGGTTTTATGAATGAATTTTTTCTCTCTCTTGAATCATTTAACTATTAGTATGTAGGAATTAATGGGTTGAAAAAAAAGTTAATTGAAAAATCAATTCAAGAGTTTTGAATTCCAAATTTCCAATTTTTAAACAAAAAGCACATACTCGTATAAAAAAAGTTATATTCAAAAAATCATACGGCAAAATAACTTACACTCTGAGCACCTTCTGAATCCGTAATTTTTGAATCATTTTGTTCAAGAGGTAATTCCAAAGACTTTAGATCAGACTCTAATTGTGGAACATCAGTTTTTGTTTCCTCTGAAGCGGTTTCCACGTTTATAGATGAATTACTGGCCATGCCTAGAGCGAAATAAAATATTCAGTAAAAGAATACCTGTTGTATACAGCCGTATTGCCCGAGTCATTTTTCATATATTTTGCATTAATAACCTTCACATTCTATAAAGTACAGGCATTATTTTCCTCGCGAAGAGCGTTATTTGATTCTCTTACAAGTATGAGTTAAAAACATGAATATTATTTAGAATTTTCTGAGATTCCAAAGTTGAGGCAACGAAACTTGTTGAAACTAACTTCTGGCATCGATAGCTAAACGTGAAAACAGAGCTTACAATACTCGCAATACTATTGAGAGATCAATAAGCTACAAACAAATGAATTAAGATTACAAATATCTCGAATCAATTTGTTATGCTGATATTATGAACAAATTTCCAATGAGTTGATAGTGACCAAACGATGAATTTATTAATGGAATAATACGGTACCTCCTTCAATTTAGATCAAACATCAGTCGATGACATGTAATACACTTATGAAATTCTCTAGACGTATAATTGAATCAATTGCGAATCAATTAAAATCTCTTAGCTGATTCTTCATAAAGAAAAGTTTAAATTACTCTGGTTAAATTATAGAATGAGTACGAAAATGACTGTTTCACAGTAAACAATATTCTAATACTGACAATATTTGAAGGATCGGAAAAGAAAAATAACATAGAATCTTTTCTTAAATGATTTTCTTATAGTTGGTAACTATCGTGCAAGACAAGAATGTAAGTATAGTAAAATTACTTTAGTACCTACTCAATGCTATAAGTTGTTAAAAGCTTACGATGATTTCTCCAACAACGATTAGATTATTTGTTTTGCCTTACGGAATCATATCAACGTGTTGGTGAGTTAATATATTTACTCAATAGTCAATATCATCTTGCACAAGGATAAAATAGTTTTTGAGCTTGTCTCAAGTGTATATTACTTTAAGTAGACCTTTCGTCATCAATTCGGCATCAATATGAAGCGCCCAGCTTTTGTTTTTTACGCAACCTTATAATAATCGATTTATTATGAAAAAAACTGATGAAGATTATTACCTCCTTTATTTCTTGATTCAATCAGTAGATCTTTGAAGAGGGTACAGCCATTCGATTCGATCAGGAAATCTATAAAGCGAGAAACAAAACTAGAAATCTGTACGATCCCCTTCAACATCAACCAATCATCTTTATAACTTACTTTTCTTACAGCTGTGAGACTATTCTCATCACAATGAAGTAATTCACAATGAGATTATTTTGAACACAATGGAGTTAATTCAAATTGAATTTAATCTGAATGCTGAATTCTTGAACTCTTGAACTATCAACGATCGTAGGACAAATGTGTCCAAAATATTCGTAGCATGGAAAGAAACAGTGATAAGATATATACACAATTTTTTTTTTCATTTTCATCCTCCATGATATTTTTTATCAAAATAAAAAAAACGAAAACTGAAAAGAAAAGCAAAAGCTCAAAAATTTTCCTGGAATGAATATCAAAAATTAATTTTGTTTCTCGAGTTACTCAGCAATAATTCAAAAAATGGTTTATTCATTCATTTCAATTTAATCCAATACCTTCGTTTGTTACATTCGCATCATGGCTACTAAAAGTTTAGAGTGGTTTCATAAAATTTTGGAAAATATTCGAGTGGATATTGATCGTTCCAGATACCTGGAGGAGCTGCACATTGCTACAAGCTCGCTAAATGCTTCAGATTTGGTCGCTATAGTTCCACATTTACAACTGAATATCATTTTTGATTGTTTGAATACCTCCGAAAAGTAAGTTGATCTATATAAAATGAGATCTTATGTCAAAAAAACATAAATTTTGCTACTTTCATTTACAGGACTCAGTTAGAACAAGCTATTTCGATAATTAAAAAATTACTATCTGTTCTTAATTCAGTCGACATTATCAAATTGTACGGTGCTCCTTTAGGACGTGCCTTAGAGCATCCGGATGTCCAGGCTAAAGAATTGGTCTTGAACGAAGTAAGTTCTACAAATTTCTCTCATGTTTAACAACTCGAATGATATTTATTTAGATTCTCTACAGTTGAATAGAGCTGCATCCAACGTTGATTTGTTGACCATAATCTGCAAAGAAGTTCCATTGTTGGCGTCTGTTATTGAGTGCATCAAATCGGAAACACTTTCTTTGGCATCAACAGCGACTCAGTTTTTGAACGAACTGGGAAAAATACAGCCTGGCATTGCTGTCCTATTCAATCCACCATTGATAAATCACCTAAAAGATATTTCTGCCATCAACGACACTGTCAAACTTCGCGTTCACGAAGTTGGTATCTACTTCTTACCAGTATTTTATATTTTAACATTTTACGGTTTTCGATATTAAAAAATTTATTTTTTTTCATAATTTTGAAATTATTCAGATCAGTAAATTTAATTTAATCGACAAATATCACGTTCAATAAGTTTTCAAACTTCTGCAAAAAAATTTTCAACGTTTTTTCAACTTTTTTTTTTTGATTTATTTAAAGATTATAGACCTCGTCCAGCAGGCTTACCCATACAAAGGATGAGGTCTTACACTGTTTAAAAATACAGAATAATTTGAGAAACAATCCTCTGAAAACCTCTTCTAGCAAAATTATCAATTATAATAGTCAAAATTTGTTACACTGATAAATATTAAACTAGACTGACTTATCATTTGTAGTAGACCGTCCCGAAATAGTTTCCCTTATGAATGGACTGCTTCTTGTGATGCTAAATGTTCACTTATTGCTTTCAGATAATAGTGAATATTAGTGTTCACTCTGTGGATGGTTTACAAGCCAGTATCAAAAGTGAAATTTTGCTGGAGTTGCTAAATGACGTGAAAAGCAAAGATATTTTAGTTCAGTTAACGTCACTGGAAACTGTTACAAAATTAGCTCTTACAAATCACGGATTGCAGTTTCTAAAAGAACAGGGATTTTTGCAATACATTCAAGAACAGCTGAAGGATAACAACGCACTTAATTCGTTATTATTACCAGGTATTAAGAATGAACTATCATTTCGTTTTGTATGTACTTATTGTTAGTTCCAAAATTTCAAAACCGTACACATTATTTTGGCTGATCAAAAAAAGGGGGAAAAAACTCAATACCACGATCAAAGACTGGATATTAAATATATTACAGTTTTAAGTTAATTCGTTAAATGAAAGAAAATTCAAAATAGACAGCTTCAAAAACGAAATTTTGTTATAAAACCTGTATTTAAATAAAAGCTTCTCTTAGAGTGAATTAATTTCTTCTCATTTTTATCATTAAGATTTGGAACCACACAGTAATTCCCAGAATACTATATTCCATTTACTTCTGTAATACTGATTTTTCACAACAGGTTTCATCAAATTCTTCGGAAACGTAGCCCAAACCAGACCTCAAGAAATAATCACAGAATTTCCAACTGTTTTCAATTTAGTATATGAACTGTATGATGCCAATGATCCCATTCTTTCTAATCTCGCTTTAGAAACAATCGGTTTTATTGCGTCCGCACCAGATGGGAAACTCGCCCTGAATCAGCACGGTAGTAATTTTTATCTTTATTTTATTACAATTCAGTTTTGTGACTTGTGTGGAATAACATAGAACATTTTTTTAATGTGTTTTATAAATTAGCTCAACTCTCAGTTTTTAATTCAAATGCTATATTTATTCTCTAGTTAATTGTACTGTTTGTCAACAGATGTTCGGATGAGAGGTGTTGTACAATATTTAGGAAAAGTGATTACCCTGCAAGCTTCTGATAGAAAAGTAGTCGCTTTGAATGTTTTTACCAACATCGTTCAACTGAATGTAGGTGCCATTAATGTATTTCATAAGAAGTTATTTTCTATTTCTTATTTATTAATCAGCGTTAAATTTATAAAATTTTCATTTTCTTTCCAGATTATCAGTCAAACGCCTGAACTTTTGGCAATTACAAAAAAATGGTTTTCGCAGCTATCTGAAAATCCTGTTAAAACAATTATCTCTGTCTGCGAAAAACCATTTTACGAACTAAAACTAGCCGGTCTTGCTTCGCTTAATGCCATTGCAGAGCAACCTTGGGGCCAAGAAGAAATATTCAAGTGTCCAGGTACGTGTCTTTTATGAAGAGATGAAAATCAAACTTTATGCGCAAGATATTCCTCAGAAGTACCTCTTTCATATTAGACTCCTTTTTGATATCTATTCTGGGACTTCAACTATCTAGCCAACAATTTTCAAATCATTAGTATGTGGCAAGTCTGTTTGTGTTAAAATGTTGATGTGCGAACGTAAACAGCTGAAATAGTTACATATTTCAATCACGATCTATTGAATTAATTTTGAATTAAATCGTTTTACAATAAGTCAGTGAACTGCTACCAAACTTTGTGATATTTCATTATCTCAGTGATACGTGTTGGCTTTTCTATCTGAGCAAATAAAGCATGCTGATTTCATAGTTCAATCAAAAATAATCCAGATGCAGGTCAGGTCAATCAGTTATTGTATAAGAGTTGAAAGAATATTCTGCTAGCATTTTTTCGAAATTGTTAGAAACCTACTCAAAGTTGCTTATTTATTTATACATATTATTTATTTGTAATCAAAATTTCAATTTTGTGGAGATATTATGTCTCATAAATATTTGCCTTTTTTTCTTCCAGGCTTGATTGAGTATTTACTGAACAGAAACGAAGAAGGTGACATGAATTGTAAAGCGGCCAAATTCAAAATAGTCAAAACGATTTCAGATTCTCCTTTCTCAAGAAATGTCTTCCCAGCTGATATCATTTCCAGATTTCAACTTCATGTTAAACAAGGAATCGTGTTCGTTCAAAATAAAACTGAAGTGGCGTTGGAAAGTGCTGCCTAAGTATGTTTATCAGGTTTTTCAATTATCTATTGTGTTTTTATTTTTGTGTTTGTGATAAAAGTATTTTTCTGTGTGCATAATCGTGAGTTGTCTTTTCGCGTATATTGCCATTACGTTTGGGTGGATCCACAAAATAATGAAAGAGAGTTCTTGCTAGTAAAAAAGTTGCATAGAATTTAAGGATACAAAATGAGATAGAGTATTCCGAAGAAAACTGAGTAACAAAGGTCATTTTTGATTGAATGGAAAATAAGTACGCAACTTTTTGGATCCATCTATGGCAGCGATTACTGCACGAATAAGTTTTTCACAAACAGAATGAACAATAGAAAAATTATATTTACAAAAAATGGAAGAAATGATATAAGTTACAAAGGCTATGACTTCATTACATCGTATAAAAACATGTAAATTTGAATAAATATTCAGGTGAGATGCGAAAAAAAAAAGGGGGCAAAGGTTTATTGTAATTTATTTCGCTTCGTTGGTGATACCAACTTGAGTAAGGACACTATAGGAGCTTCGAATGTGATGGAAAGTAAGAAGGCTAAAATGTAGGAAGCTACCAGCTGACCCAAGAACATTATGGCCTGAAATAGAAAAGAACAATTTTGAGTTACTCAGTTATGAAAAAATGTATCAAAATAAGTGAGCATCGAGGACTTACTATCGTCTCCTCTGCCAAGTGTACTGGGCTATCACGTCTCATCACCACCCATCTAATAATAATTGGGTGTACTAAATACGCGCAGTACGTGGTCCTACTAAATGGTATTAGCAATTTGCTGGATAGCATTAGGTTCATAAAACCTGCGAAAAAGTTATAAAATAATTTTTAATTTTGTAAAAAAAAAAAGCTGGGAAAATAAATGGGTAATGGATTTCTTACCGCCATGCCCTGTCGTGCATGCAATCACAATCCACGATAAGCCTACGGCCCATGCTGTATGACTGAGTGAGGAGTATGCGGCTGCGGTTATCGAATTTAATTGTGTCTTGTAGAGCCCATAAACGAGTGACAACATCGCAATGGTGCACAGAGTCCATCCCAATATCACAAATGGCTATAATATAAATGTTCTTATTTGTATAAAAAGCATTAATATGTTACCTCGATTGAAGCTGTAAAATCGTGATTTGTTTGAAGAGTAACTATTTTACATTTTTTTATGGTTTTCTTTTTCACAAGGCTCTCAATTTTGAAATGGAAAAATAAAATGACTGTAGACGTGTAGCTACACAAAACTAAAATTTCAAATTTCGACTCCGTATTATTATGAAAGAAAACTTTTCCCTACTCATAAACCTAGCAACCTGCAATAGCCAGTTGCAATAACAGAGACGAGAGGATTTTGCAATGATTATCACTTTTTAGTGTGAACCTTCCTTCACTGAATACTTGCTTTGTTACCTTTTTCATTGAAATCTTGCAGTCTGTTTTGAAAAGAATCCAACCAACGATCATTCCAATTAAGTATGGTCCAAATCTGGTCCACGGTTTGTCGTATATTTTATCAAATAATGCTAGAGGATCGTCGATACTGCAAAGAGTTCGTTTTAATTAATTGAGAATTATATCGTTTAAAAATAATTTCAAGCAACTAAATTTTATTTACTTGGGCATATGATTGTTGAGGTAGGCAATATAACCAGTGACACACCAACTTATAACCAGTAAGATTGCGACAGAAATAGATGCTGCCCGAAAATGCCTGAACAACTATAGCGTTAATTAGACAGATTTTTTGAGTATTTAATTGTCAAGTTACTTATTCTCACCTGACTGCAAGGATGAGTAGAACTACTCCGAGGATATAGAATTGAGTATCATCCGCTAAGTACCAACTCCAAAGCATACACTAAAAGGAAAATATAGAAGTTGACATTAAAAAGTAATAACTATTTCTTAGGTGCTAGTACTTAGGTACTTAGTCGAGTAATTTTTTTTTTTTTTCAATGCCTTAAAACAAATATTTGGAGTAATAAAAACATCAAGTGGCCGGAGCTGAAAGAAAGAAACAATTTGCCTTGAAAAGAGAAAGAATGTTGTCATTAAAAAAAAAAATGATACATATAATTTTCAAATATCATTACAAGTGTGCAATACTTTTGGCAAAATCGAAGGAGAGACAAACATTGCAGAACAAAATTTATCGCTTCATAATTTGATGCGTGGATCCCGCATTTCAAAGTTTCTTAAACATTTATAATTTTTTTTCTCCACTAATAAATACTAACCATATCTTTTACTGGGAAAAGAGTATTGATGAATAATAAATTCCGCCACCAATAATTCGGGCAGTTAATATGATCGTCTGCTGGTGGGTCGAATACCGAGTTATAGTAAAACCATTTCATACTAATTTCGACTAAACCCAATGTATAGATATAAGGAACTGTTAACCTGAAACCAATTAAGTCCATTAAATATCAGACCTTAGAGAAAATCGAATTATAATAAGCTTTTGGCCAGCCATTGTTTAGCAAGTAGTCCAGAACTTACCGACAAAATCTGTAACCTAGTAATCCAACAAATTCGATACAATGAGACAAGAATCCCGTTGTTTTTGTTATTTTATTTACATTAACTTTGGCCATCGTTCGAAAATACAAAAATGAAACGAGCAATCCGCTGTAAATAAATTAGTAGAGTTAAGAAGATAAGTTTGCCATTTTTTTTTCTTGGGGCTGATGGAATACCTAGTTACCTAATAAAGAAGAACGTGTCTACTGTGAATGCAGTATTATTAATTGTCTGAAAGAGTAACTCTCTCTCAACCACTTTCCGAAAGTCCATATTATCTGAAACATTTATTTGAAATAAATTATGAAATACATGTGAAATACGTGAAGCTGTCGGTCAGATTTGAATTTGCAGCATCATGTTAATGTGCGGAAGTATGCTACGTCTCAAATTAACACGCTAAATCTGTTACGTAATTTTCTAAAAGTTTGTTATAAAAATTAAATTATCATTTTGATTCGCAATTTCAGTTTCCAAGTACCTATTTTAATTTAATTCTTCACAAATGAATAGAAAATTGACTACAGTTAGACATCTATGGTATTACCTACCCCTGCCCGTTTATTTTAGTCACCTAATAAATTATTTTGGCGGACTTTTCCCGTCATCTCTTTATGAAGGCGGAGGAGGGGGGATTGTAATTTTATCGAAAAAGTTTGTCGCACTATTTAGACGACCTTTTCAACCCCCAATGGAAAAATTGGCTGTTGTATCAACTCATATGAAATCATAGTTCAACAATTTTCGAAATCAAAGGGTCCAAAGAGGCTTTATTTATGAAAAATTTAATATTTTTTTGAAAAGGGTACTTTTCATCTGGTGGGTAAATTGGTCGCTCTTTATTTGAAAAGCAGCAATTTTTTTTATTGAATGCTTTCTTAAATATAAGGATACCCACCTGTAGGATCTGCAAAAACTTAAAATATTTACTTTTGTCATGTACGCCTCCGAGAGATATTGGAATCAGCAAATTGATAGATTAGAGGTGCGTAGGATAAATCAAGTGAGGTCAATTTGTCTTTCAATAAAAGTATGCGTCCTTGACATAATTTGGATTTATTAATTACTTTAATATTTACTCGTATATCTTTTGTAATAAAATTTTAATTTCATTCTTAATTTTTCTAACACTCCAGCTACTTACAGCGAAATCTCCTATCTATAGAATTTAATGAGAACCTCAGAAAACTATGATCAAATGATAATTTCATATCAGCCTCGATTCCTGAGGGCCCATTAATGCCTTTCTACCTCTTATTGTAAGTCCTATATGCTACTCGTTAATGAGATAGACTCGATTCAAACTTCGACGAAGTTTATAATAACAACTTCTCGAATTTTCTTTTCTTACAACCAGCCATTGCATACCTTCTTATGAATTTTATTGTCGTGATTTTAAAAGTATTGGTACTAAAATTTGGATTTTTTTTTTTTCACAGTTATTATTACGTCGTTTATAACAGTAAAATCTCTGACTAATACCTTATGATGAGGGTGCTGTGGTGGCATCTAAAATTTTCGATAAAAAACTTTTTTTGGTGGGAGTTGGGGGGAGGGGGGGTGTATTTCACGAACATTTTTTCATATCTTTGAAAGCTTATCCATATTATTGATATTTTCTTACTGAAATTTCATATTTATTTTCATTTCTTCTATTTTCACCTAATTTAAATAAACGTTATTTTTGTAAGACCTGAGTTGTTATAACCCGGCATTAAATAAAATATAAAACTAAACAAAAAAATGAATAAATAAATGCTGAATGAGTACTAAAAATTAAAATAAAATAAAATTTTTTGGGGTATTTTAATTAAAAACAGTTACCTAACAGAAATGGTCAGTTTCTTATGAGAAATTTGTTTATTTAAAAGCAATAACTATTTTATCAGTTGGTTGTAATGAGTGTTAATTGCTCGAAGGTGTTTAGTATCAATTTTGCATATCAAAGTATGTGGATCGGTAGACAGAGATACTTCATTCGGGAGAGTATTATTTTTGAATCCTATCACTTACGGTTCTTTCGCACGAAGTGAAAACATAAATTAATTTCGTAGTGCAATTAAAAAAAATTATCGCATGTCGACTTCAATTGTGTTTGATTTTGTGATTTTTCTTCCTTGTCAAACATATATGTTTTGAAGTTTATTTAATGCACCGTAATAGAGAAAGTTAATCAAGATCAAGTCTACTTTTCTTTTGCACTTCATGTTTTTCGCGTAGGCTACTCAAACTTATTCTGAATTTACTGTCGTCAATTGTTAATAATGAATCGAAAACTTAAAATTCTTTTTCTCTCATAATTTCTTAATAAGTAGTACTAATCATTTTCCAATTGGGTGCTGTATTTATTAAAAATTATTAACATATGTTTGCACAATAAAAAGTCAAACAATTTATGAAATTAGATACTTACCTTACTAAACCCAATTTTTTCTCGATATAATTTGATGTAAGTAGTTCAATGGATTGTCTCTATTATTTAGCAGTTCTCGTGGAGACCTAGTTAACTTGTTGATCTAAGCTAAAATTTAGTAACTCAGTAATCATGAGTCCGAGCCTATTATGACCAATATTCTACGTGTTTATACGAAACCATAGATATTGTTGTCTGTTATGTTCGTAGTTCATTGTGTAATTATGGTATGCAAGGACTTGATAAATTGCAAAAAAATCTTCACATATTCTGAGATAAATAGTCAAGGAGCTAAAGTCTATTCAAAACTTGCAGGTAATAATATATGGGTACATAAATCACAAAAGCTGACATGATAAGATGGTGTAAATTGTATTAAAAATTGAAATTATTTCCAACATGTTTTTTGCTGAATAGTTGAATAATTGTCGAATAATTTAATTTTCCCTAGCTGGCTCTTCCAACCGCGGATGGAGTAATCATCATCAATTATTGCTCTTCAATTTTTCTTTGTGCTTTTGCAAAGTATTTCTCAACATTCTTCATTAGAATAGTGCATTTTTATTTAAATTGCGTTCCTCTTTCTTTTTCTTTCTCTGAATTTAAATTTTCTAATTTTCTCCTTTTCAAATAAAATCTTTTCCTTTATTTTTTATGAGTGGATTCTGATCATTTCTTTACAAGTTGTTTCATGATGGACTTTCGATTCATCATTTCTTTCGCTGAGTTTCGAACCGAATTGGCTCAAATTTGCATAATAAATGTTACTCTCGAACATATTCTCTATGCCCCAACTAAGTTATTTTTTTGATTTTCAAAATTCTAGAACATTTTTTGAGTGTCTTGAAAAAACCCTTTTCATGGGAGCTTTGAAAAAAGGTGCGAAAATGATATTGAAAAAATAAATTCTTTAGCGCATAGAAAATATGTTCAAACATATCCAAAGAGAAAATTCAGTGCAAAACTTAGCGAAAAAAAAAAGGTAAAGCTGAAAACGCAAATCCGCAACACACATGTCAAGGAAATTGCTTACATTCAAGATTTTATGCAGTTTTTTAGACGTCGATGTTGACTTTGTAGCAAAAGTGGACTACACCCTTGAGCCAAAAAAATTAGAGGGTTTACTCTCTCAAATAATTAGTTTTTTTTTTAACCCTAAAAACATTTCGGTGGTGCAATAGAACTATTTAAAAAAATCGATCTCCAGTCCTAGTCTTTCTTAGATACCTTCACGAAGCTGAAAATTTTGAACTTGTCTTTGCAATCTTCAAAACCGCCGTAAAATATCTTTCTCATTGGCCAAAAAAAAAAGTAAACAATTTTGTCATGGCGCAAGAAAGGTATGTGAGTATCCACGTTCATTTTCTTTACGATTTCCCTTTCAACAATACAAACTCGACGAATGAAATAACAGCATGCTCAATGTTGTTTTTTATGAAGTCCTATAATCATAGCCGTGTTCACTCACCGGAATACTTGAAGGCGACGATACAGGTATGGCCTAGTATTACCCAGCCCATGCTAATCGAACGTAATCCGTGAATAATCGGTATTGTATCCGCTCCGATGGTGCTATCGCATATTTGACGCATATTTCTGATAACCGAAAAAGACAAAAACACCTCTTGCCATAATCCTAGAAGAAAAAAATATATATGTACATAGGACCACAGGTACGAGACCAAACAGATGAAAGAAAAATATGATTGATGTTTTTTTCTCGTGTATCATTAGCGCCATAAGTGTCAGTCGTCGTAATACCTCGTGATGGAGACCCCCCCCCCAAAAAAAAAAAAAAATTAAAATCAAATTAATTATTTTCAATTGACTCTTTAATGCCAAATAGGTACATACTTCTCTGAGCAGAACTATTTTGTAGCCAGTGGCTCGTGTCGCAATCGAATATTACGCAATTTCAGAATATTCAAATAGGGTGAAAAAAAAACTAGGGATAGGTTTTTATTTGAATTATGGCAGTATAATACTCAGAAGTAGGTTTCTAAGGTGACTTAATTGCAAAATTGTCATTTTTTAGCAAGTGCGGTATTATATCTTGTAGTTATATAAAGATGTCGCAAAAGGGTTATACCAAAAATAAATACTCACATTTTATGTCTCTGCTTCTGGGAACACTGATAGTACAGAACTAACGGGAAAATATCGAATAGATTTATCTCAGGGTCTTATAAAAATTTACACATGTTATGTACAGTATTTCGTGAGCTACATTTATTTTAGTATGGTTGACAAGCCCCAAGAACTGGTTAATATTTGGGAATTAATTAAGTTTTTAAATCAGGAAGCTGTCAACAGCTACATTCTCTTACCAATTTGTGGCAACCGATCAATGCTCAACGATAGATGATAGTACATTTTTTCCTAAACAGCACACCAATTTCAGTGAATTTTGCGGCTGTTTACCACTTTATGGTTTTAAAATTTAATTATTGCTCAAATTTGAAAATTAAGCAGCCCCATGAGGTTAATCAGCTGTAGTAAAATAAATGTATAGCTCATGAAATACTATACCAATTATCTTAAAACTTTTATAGGGTACTGGAGATCTACATTTTCCCACTGGTTCTATACTGTCGCAGTGTTACCAAGTGTAGAGAAAAAAAATGTGTTGTTATTTTTAGTACATTATCCTCGTACTCATGTTCTGTTCTACCCCTTCGACTCTATTCGAACATTCACTGGCAGTTTGAACACTAGAAAAACCAGGTTTTACTCGATTAGCTACTCGAAGGACCAGGTGGTGTCATATACGACGCCACAATAATAACCTCAAAGGACCCAGTGGCGTCGTATGACACAAGTCAGGGGTTTTCAAAATATTGGTCCTTTGAAAAATCCATCTCGAAATTTTGAGTGGCGTCATATATGACGCCACGTGGTACTTCTAGTTTTAATAAATTTTGAGACAGACTACTCAAAGGACCAGGTGGCGTCATAAATGAGGTTGCGCGGTCCTTTTAGGTTACTTTAATGTTGAGTTAAATTTTACGTCAGCTGGTCCTTTAAGTAATCGAGTGAAACGTGGTTTTTCTAGAGTTGAAAGTATAAAGTTATGACATCTCACAAAAAATATAATAAAACACAGATTTTTACGAATAGTGCACTTCCAGTAAGGCGGCTTAAGTGGTATGGGTTTTATTTTAGTCTTACATTACTCGGATATTTAATTGAAAAAATCTCAAAACTCCGCTCATATTATCAACTTATAATGCAAAAGTGCGAAATTTAATAGGAAAAGGTATTGAGGAGAATCCGACCAGTTTTCGAAATGCCCAAGAAACTTGTAAATGTTATAGATAGCATTGGTGGGGGAGCATAAGGTTTTTGTAGCCTCCCCCATCAGGTTATGTGTACAATATTTTTCTCCATTCTCAAATAGAACAATAAAGTTAAGCCTTGGGCATATCTATTTATAAATAATAAGTGCCGAAGGGTGAGCAATCTAAATAATATAGATGAAATGGATTTTTACCTACCACTTTTGGCATCTTCTGTTTCCGAAGTGGGTGTCACAGCCCCGCTCGAGGTGCTTCTGCGTTCTAGAAAAAAAGTAATGAATAAAAACTTAGAATAACAGCATCGTATAAGACTTTTTAGCTCTGCCCAGAAGCTTTTTCTTAGTTTCATGAAAATTAGAATTTTTTCAAAATGCTCGAATGCTTTTCAATAATGGTATTGTCCATTGATAACGTGATAAGGACGTATACTTAATGGATGAGCCTTTTTTTCGCATCCGTTATGGTAGTCTGAAGAGGGCGTGAAGTAAAACGCTCCAAGTTACTCAAATTATTCAAAGTTACTCCGAGTTACGATACTTGTGCTAACTATAAGTAAACTGTTCCCTATTGAAATGCTTCTATGAACAAATTATCGAGAAGGAGCTTGGTTAGAGCATTGATTAAGTGCCAGCTCTCTGCATTGAGATTGCAAGTTTGAACCCAGATACAGCCCACATTTCAAAATGGAACCGTTTTCTTCCTTTTCCTAAAATGCATGAAGCTCATAGACTGACTGAATATTCATTATCGCGTCTATTGACTGGATAAAATGGTATTGTAGTTAAAGCCCGCCACATATTTGTCAGTGTTGCATTGGCTTCTAATACTTGATGTTAAATGCTTGAAATTTTATTTCTAGGTAAGAATGCAAAAATTACAACCCCTGTTTGTCCAACACAACGTGTGATATGTATATGTCTTATCTGGTTTAATTTAGTTATATGTACATTTTTTTTTTAAATGTATTACCTGAAATACTTCCATCAGCTTCAATTTTCTCACTATCTGTATATGGCTGAAGGGGTGGATTTACTGCATAAGTGTAATTATCATATTTGAAATTCTTTCGACAACCATCCCTGCAGAATTTTTTCCTCTGAAGCATCAAATCAAGGACAGTCCCGATGAGTAATAAGGCACTGACGATAATCGTAGAAAATCTGAATGAATAAAAAAACACATTGTATTTTTTAATTTCAATTTCTTGAAGTACAAAAATAAATTTTGCAGATAGAATAGAGTTTGGTTACCAACTGAAATTAGCTTAGAAGCCTATTTAATTTTATGACTATATAAATCGTCGACTTTAAAAGCTAATTACAGCAAAACTGTCGATCAGATCGAGCTGAAATTTGAACTGTACATTGATTGAAATATTTAGAGTTTACCATTAAAATTTAAAGTCAATCCGGTTGTTGGTTTAGTACAAAAGTTATTTTCAAGGTTGAAAAACATGTATTTTTCTTTGGAATATGAAATAAGAACTTCTGAGTCAATAAAGGTGAAATTTGTGCCAGAGGTCAATCTCGATAAGACTAAAGTCTGAAAGAAATTTCATGACGATCGGTTTGGCGGTTCTCTAGATATTAGACAAAATTTAGCCAAAAAGCTATGGTTTTTGATGTGTTTTTGAAGGAATGAATTTCTTCGAATTCGAACGGATTTTTTGTTGATGGCTACCTACTAACAGGGAAAGGAATTTTTCTTTAGAAATTTCTGACAGATTTTTGACAGAAATTCATTTTTTACCCAATTTTTAGAATAATCCTGAAAACATAAACCTTTGATGGTTCATGAGACCCCTGTAACTAGTTCCCATCGAAAGCCTGCTTTTCTAGCGGGGCTGGCTGCTCTAAAATTTTTCAAAACTATATTTTGACCCTTCAATTAGGTTGACCTAATTTAAAACAACAGCATTTGAAAATCCATCCCATTCAATAATGCTAAAAGTAGAACTAGTTCGCCCTAGATATGACTCAATATCTCAATTAAGTATTGGAAATTCGAACGTTTTACTAACCTTTAAATTGACACGGTTATAGGTACTTCATGTATGTTATACATTCGATTCGACCATAACAAATTCGAAAGATTTCGTTCCACTAATCGTGCACGAATAAAAGGTAAGCCTCTATTTATAGGTGTATTCAAAAGAGAGCGAGAGAAAGTGATTCAGTAAGAAGAGGACAGGTGCATAAGTGAAGAAAACAATCGACAACTTACATAACCAGCCAAAATGTTCGATCGTGAGTCATGTAATAATGGTCATAATGCGATTTAATTTTGATTATTTCGGTATTTCGGTCATCCTCAGCCGGACTAGACATCATTGACTGCTCCACCAGCACGTGAACGTCGAATTTTGAGCACACGTAGGGCAAACAAATGCCCACAAATTGATTCTGACCATGCTGGAAGTAAACGAAATCTCAATAAAAACCATTACTTTAGGTCGAACGAAAGAAGTCAACCTCGATTTTTTCAAATAAACCGATGCTTCAATAGAAAAAGACAGTCAACTTTATTCAAGAGTACTAGGAGCTTCGCCTCCTCAGCCCTTCACTTTGCTCAGCCCCCCCCCCCCTCTTTCAGTCTCTAGGAACTTTAGGGTAAAATGCCGATATTACCCTAAACGTCTGAAGGTTTTTTTTATAGCCGATATTATCGAAAAACTCCTAAAATATTTTTTATTAAATAGCAAGATTTTTAGATTCTCGAATTCTAGAGGTCACTTTCCTCAGTAATTTTCCTAGTGGACGAAATCTATTCTTAAACCAATTCTGTAGTTACTCATTATTAAATTATTCTTTTACCAAAATTTTTGAATTTATTCGTACATTGCGAAGTCCATCAAAGCGGAAATTAATCATCAAAAGTAACTCTGCGTATTATAATCCTGCCTACCTCCATTTCTTTGTAAGTCCAGCTTCTTCATAGTTTAATTCGAAATTAATCATTTCCATTGTCATTTCAAGGTCTTAATTACGTGGTACCTACTGTAATCATACCTTAATAAATCAGAATAATATTTTTCTAAAATATTTACTTTTTTCTTGCCTTGGGCTATACAAATTGGGTAATCAATTATTATTAACATTATCTCTTTATCAAAATCAATTTAAAATGTTTGTAATAATGTAATAAGTAGATATTGATAGTTGAAGTACCTAAAAATAAGTCACTTAAGTATCTACTTATATGCATCGTTAAGAAGGTAATGAAGTACATGTAAAGTTCTCTGTATTTTTACTGTATATCATCCTCATCGAAATAAGTAAAAACCAATCGATTTTACCTTTCTTACAAGTGGTAGATTCACTGTCAAATTCGTTCTGGCCACTGAAAATTCAAGGTCGAATGGTAACTCAGGATGTTCCTCAGCAATTTCACGGCACAGTGTTCTCGAACCCATCCAATACTGGTTTCCCCAAAAATATCCACCACTGTAGTGTCCGCTGGCATCCCACACTAAAATTGAAATAAAAAATAAGGTAAATATTTGATAAAGAAAAGAAAAATTTTTTTGAGTTTATTTTATCTTTTTATTTTTCTGTTACTATCTTAATTAAATATTTTTTTTTTTCAATTTTTTTTTTTGGTGGGGAAGATTTTTAATTGATAGACTGCTACAGTCTACCCTGACTCTAGTAAAAGTCATTATCTATGAAGCCTTTTAGGTGTGAAGCCTTTCAATAATGTAAACATTAAAGATGAAAAAAAGTTTTTTGAAATCATCAATAATCGCAAGAAAATTCTTCTAGCTTTTCTCGTTTACAAAGACATTCCATTAGGACAGAAATATCAAAACTCTTGTTGAATTTCATATGATTCTCAAGTATAAAAATTCTAAAATAAAATTTTCGTAACTTCAATCAGTTCTTGGCTAGAATAACAAATCCATTTAAGCTTGATAATTTTTCATTATTTGCAATTCATTTATAGCTAACCTATGATATCCAAGGTTATAGACACAGACAAATAGCTAAAATCTGTTGCACCGCATTCATTGTGTAGACTTACCTATATATTTTTCTAAGCCAGTTTTAAACAATTTGTCTGGCTCATTTTTTGCAACTCACAACTTCAATTTCAATGGACAATGCATCTATAGTAACATTTCTTTCATCAGCAACAAATTTTGAACTTCATCAAGACGAAGTGTGATGACATAATTTCACTTTTAATCATCGTTATTAGGCCATGCAGATTGACTATTATTAAATACCGGTATGCCTTGCTTATAGATTAGAAATCGAAACGAAGAAAATATCCAAGCAAATTAATCTTTCATTATTAGGCTATTTATTATCTGTGTTCTCTTTTCGCTCACCAACTTGAGGCATTCTGTCATTGAAATCTCTCAGTTACAAGTGTATTTCTAAGGTCAGTTGATGACACAAAATATAATGTAGCCTAAAATTATCGTTCATTACATTTTGATGAACATTCAATATCCGATCTGTACACAGTGTAAGTGATTCATTCGCACAAAAGTAAATGACATAGATCTCACGTGTCTTGGAACTGGCAATGCAAAAATTTGGTTTTAGCTTTATTAGAAATTCAGTATTCGTTGCCATCGACGTGTGATCTCGAGAAAGAGTAAAAAAGCATTTTCTTAGAAACTGTTCTCCTCAAAAGCGAAGTGTGTTTGAAGTTGGTCACATACGAAGGTGTTTTACATAATAAATATTGGCATTGATCTGTACCGGATACTCGTGCAATGAGTATTCCTGCTGGCAAGTTTTATTTTGATGTGGACAAAGAAATTTAAATACTGTACACCCGAGTCAGTGATCTTCAAATAGCCTGTCATACAAATAATTACACGGGGAGCTGATTGGGGTACTTAAATACGAAATTGAAAGTCATTTGCTGCAGGAAACCAGGTCTGAAAGCTAGAATAATTATTTCAGATATTTTTCTCCAAGGTAAAAGAGAAAATGAAATGTGTACTCGCAGTTCTAAAATTATCAAACTTAAATTCCAGAAAAAATGAAAATATAGTTGAGATTTTGAGTTGTATAATATTTTAAGTAAGGTGAAAATATGGGATGGTATAGAGTCTGTCACATCTGTAGTGGTTCCAATGTAGGTTGAAGTTTACCTTGGTTTTCCTTCAAATGAGAAATTCGACCCAACTTGAACCATCATTTTGAAAAAAAAATAAAAAAATAAATAAATAAGTAAAAGGACCATCTGTGACGAACCAACCCAGGAATTAAATTTGATGTTGCTAAGGAATTATTCGATATTAAAATATAAAATGAAAAAGTATTTAGATATTTTATTTTGAAGATTAGAATCTTGGGAAGCTGTGATCTGGCCAAAAATTTTTTAAATCATTGCAAGTAATGACAAATGGAAAACTATAACTGTACTGCAGACGTAAATGCAATTTAACATGTGTTTAGTAAAATTGATGAGAAAAATGGAACCACCTTATTACCCTAATGACGTTACAATTAATTCCTCTATTTATGACAAGGTACCTGAACGCGGGCAACAATTTTTTGAAAAACAGGTAAAAAATGATCATCAGGTCAAAAAATGAAAGAATCATTTTTTCATGTTTTATTTTTATATACTCGTACTTACTTCTTTAGCAACATTTTGGTAAAGTTTTATTCTTTCATACTTATTTCAGGAAAATTTTGCAAAAAAAACATTTTATTTCTGAAAATGATAGTCAAACTTTAAAGTTGATATTCTCTAAAGTAAGATTTTTCAATTGAAAATACAAATTGTCATAACCTTCCAGTATCAAAAGCAATCATCAGCTGGAAATTTGTTTTTCCAACTTGAGTTATCAATAGATCACAAAGCAAATACTAAAAACTTAGGTGGATATTATGTCAACATCCTTCCTCTATAATATCCTGAGAAGTTTGAATTGATATTATCCCACTCAAGGTTTATAGAAGGCCGTGAAAGCCTATTTTCATGGGTGTGGAACTACAATATCCTTAACTTACAGAACTATAAAGAAGCCATTGAGTGACTTGTCGAAATATTACCTACGTGATTTCTTCGTTTCACGAACAGTTTCATTTTTTTTTCAATGTCTGCACAGCTCACCGAAACAATGCCCTGCAGTACCCAAAACCTATCAATAAATATCGATTTAGATGGTATCTGAAGTGACTTCGATTGAAGATAAATAAACGAGTACTTAGTTAAATTATTATTGCGTCGATTTTTATTTATATGAAGACATTCACATACGTCACGAGCAACCGAAAACTAAAAGTATAGGTACCTGCTGTTTGTCATTTATAACCTTGACTGAAATAGTGAAAATGACCTTTTTTTTTTTGTAGATTTTAAGATATATTTATTACTTATTATTGGTAATATTCCAGAAGGGGTCATATTTTTTACAATACATGTTCGTAATAAAGCATTTTAACCCTATCTTTTTCAGTATTTTAGAGAAGGATTGATTAGCCAGATGCGAAAGTTGCTTATTTTCTTTATTCAAAGTAAAATCATAAGTATAATAGGAAACATATTTTCAGCAGCTACCCAGGCAAAGAAAACCATGACAATGATTTCTCATGTTTCTACCATTATGAATATTTTTACCTTTTTTTGAAATTTACTTAGCGATTCTTATTTTTATAAGGTACAAAAGTTACTTTTTTTTTTCTTCAAAGTCTGTTAAAATACTGAGTTATGTTGCTTTAAATGTAGAATTTAATATTAATTATCATTAGCGTAGTTCATTTTGCCAAATACATACAAAAATATTTTTGCATACTTGAAAAGATAAAATTCTCCTTACAAATGAGACTTGAAGGAAGTATCTGCCGATCTCAATTTATAAAGGGGCTAAATTCGGATGATTTTATAAATTGAAATTCTCATTTCAATGAAAAATGCCATATTATGAAAATAAAAATTTCAATTAAAAAAAAAAAATTTTACGGAATGAATACTTTTTTTTTTTTCAAATAGACAATGCACTTTAAAAGCCACTTTCTTGCAGTGTTACCATCTGTAAGATAATTCTATGAAAAATAATCAAACTGGTTTCTTTTGCCCAGTAGCTTATTTTGCCTTATACCTTCTCCTACCAACTTTTTAAGTATAAAACTCGAAAGGGGATGAGTTCTAGTTATATTGAATTATAATTTTTACTAAGTCTACCTATTTAAAAAATTTTTCACCTATTCAAACTTGCGGATTAATCAGAAAACACATATTAAGCAAGGAAATGCAGAGCATGTAGGTTTTTACCATGAAAACCTTGTAAGAGGAAAATATGGTGCTCTAATTTTCAAGGTCACTGATAAAATGAAAAATGCTCGCGTACAGAAAAAAGAAAGAGTTGACTGAAGACTATCGATAGTCATTTTCCCATGACTGACACCAGACGTAGGCACAGCAAAACGTAGAGGATGATAGGTGGGGGTGTAGAGGTTACTAAACGTATAGAACCATTAACGACAATAACTGTTATTAGCGTGAAGTCGCCGCGTTTTATTCATTAATCATCAGTTAATTCTAATCGACTGGTTGAATGGCCATGTTTTCTTTTTTTATAAAATTATTACGTAATAGCCGCAACGAGAGATTATTAATTTTTTTTTTCACTTTAATCTCCCTTTTTTTCTTTTTTCTTTTCATTTTGTCGTTACACCTCAACGTCCGAGGTCGTCCGATTCGAAAATATTATAGGAAAACGAACAAAAATTGGTGTAAACAAGAACAAAATACGAGTACAAAAAAAAAAATGAGAACGGAAAAGGAACGCGTGAAAAATTGTCCACGGTTTTTATATTCTCAAAAATGAAGGATAGGCTGGACTCTGGAGCACGACTAGGCTGAAACCTTCGTTTGAAAACAATGCCAGAAATTTGTCGGTTCTTATGGAAGAAACAGAGAGTTGTGTTTTCTGTTTTTTATTCACCCTTCGGAGACACGAAAATAATTAAACAAACCTGACCAGTGTATGTATTTACCATGTAATCTGAATGGTAGGAGCACTTGAATATTTTTTGATGGTCTTAAAAACTTCATTTTTTTTTGGACTTTGAAATAAGATGAAGGAAAAAATGAAATTGAGAAAAACAGCTTCGTGTAGGCATAGAAAATACGTTCAGGATTACAAGCTAATTCATTACATAACTTAGCAAAAAGAATGGCAAATTGTTGGTGTACTTATGAGCTAAAAACTCAAGAAAATTTTCATTTTGGCTACTACAATAGTAAAATGCAAATCCACAAAACATGTATCCAAGAAATTGCCTATATTATTTTGTCTTTGACATTTTCATGCATTTTTTTGGACGTCGATGCTGACTTTGTTGCAAAGGTAGACTTCACTTTCAAGTTGATTCATAAAAACTTGTATTTTGATTTACGAAAAAAAAAAAAGAAAAAAAAAACCTAATTTTCATTCAAAATTAAATTTTTTCCAATTTTTACTAGAGGAAAGATGAAAACACGTATATTTTATCCGGACAAAAAATTTAGAAAATCAAGTCTCGAGTACACTTCTACCGTCAACCTACTCTAACCTTCCCCTCTATTTCAGATGTATAGCTGGCAAAAAAAGTGATAGCACTTTCTGAAATCGCTCATGTTCCACTGACATGACATCGTTTTCAAATGAGTTGGCATGTGGTATTTCTCTGTGGTCTATAATGTGGGTATATCGAATGTGTAATTTACAGTTGGTACCTAATAGCATTCGTCAGGCATCTCACGTCTCAGTGACCAAGTGGCCACTTAATATGGACGTTTCTCTTTGGCCGCCACGAAGTTCAAATGCAGATTACAAAATCGCTATTATGTTTATGAAGTAAATTTCGCGCACGTGAGTTCGACCAGCAGTGAGAAAAAACCTGCGACTCGGAAAGATTTAAAAGAAATAATAAATAAAAAAAAAACCGAAAATACACCACTTTTAATATTATAATACCAGATATTTTGATTGTGTATTTAAATAATAAGTAAAAAGTCTTACGAAAGTCATACACAATTATTGGCCTATCGAATTTATATTTTAGCCCGCCGAAAGTGAGGCTCGCATGCAATTACGACCAAATGTGCAGCCATATTTCATAATTTATGGCTTCAAATGTTTTTTATTAGCTGCACTTTATGGTTTCATTATTTTCGACCACGCCGATACCCACCTTTCAACTGCAATTCAAGTTTTTTTTTTCACTTCCCTAAACGAGGATGACCTGAAAGGTTAGCTAGAACGTTAATGGTTGTCATTAAGTTTATATCGTGAGAATGAAAAAGAGTAATAAAAGCAAACCAAGAAATATGTCATTAAAACAAATCGTTCTTTCTTAAAGTTGGAGATTCAAAAAGCTGATGATTGCTTTTATGGGCGTCAAAAATTCCAAGGTCATTGACGAAACATTTCTCAAAGGTTAGACTAAAGTAATTACCTGAAAAAGGATCAGAACTGATAAAAGCAGGATAAATCTTTACGACTAATAAATACATCGAAAATACATCAGTCTTACCTTTTTGACGACTCTTCTTCCTCCCCACCCTAACCCTCTTATTGGAATCGGGTTTAAAATAATTTTTATCATTCATTCTTGATGGAATGCAAGCAGTCTACTTGGTCGCATTTTCATAAGTAATAATGAGAATTTCACCCTCAGATTATGAAAACGCAGTAAAATTTTCCAATTTTTTACTCGATCTTTTTGATAACTACCTAGGCTTCTAAAATAAAGGCTTATTAAAAAACCGTCTGTACTTCTAGCGTCGGATTAACACTAAGGACGGTTGGGTCATTTGCCCTCGAGGTCTATGGTCTCAGAAGGGCCCAAGAAAGAAAAAAACTTGAAAAATTGAAGGAAAAAACAAGACAAAAAGGCAGGAAATAAAAAATTATTAAAATTAAAAAAAAAATTCTTTCAGACTGAATGCCCCATTGCCCTCTCGACCTCAATTTCCAACTGAGCAAATTGATCATATTAATAAAATGAATAACAATTACGGTCGAAGAGCACGAAATAAATAAAAAAAAAACTGTTGCGAAATAAAATCGGTAGCCTTTATTTACGGCGAAACAGTTATGCAATAAGCACTACACTCAAAATAACAATTTTTTGCCAACAAGTTTTAACTTATTTTAATCAAGTTTTACGAATTTAATACGGATTCTCCGCAAAATTAAAGATGTTAATTTATACATTGCTTTTCCACGAAGCTTAGGATTGCAAGTTAAACTCCTGGTAGGGAAAAATTTCCAACTTTTAGTGAATTTTCTGTAAATTTGACTCGAACCTATTCTCTCTCACCCACAAAATTTTGCACAAGTTTCTAAACTTTTTCTAGGAAACAAATTCCAACGAATTAATGTTAAATAAGATCTGATAAGGAAGTACTCCATTTCAAAAAGAAAACAATAGATCAGTGACTAAAAACTCGAATAAACAAACTTTATCTGCCAAACCAACCGATAGCAATTTATTCGTATAGTCTTATCAGTTAGATCGACCACAAATAACAAAACTGTCCCACTTTTACAATGTTATCAGTTGAATTGATGCTGACGTATTTTGAGCTCGGACAATTAAATACAAAACTCAGATTCTACACTCTCATATGTGCCATAAAAACAAGATTTTGGAACATAATTTTATGCTCCACAACATGGCAGAATATTCATTTCTCTCACTCATTACCCTTACTTTGCCCTCAAAAAGTAGGGTTGGAATCAAAATTCACATTTTGTATTGGCAAAATGAGAGTTTGTCTCTAAAAATTTATTTTTTAACAAAATCATATAAGTAGCTCAAATACAACTTCTTCAATAACATTAAATTGAGTAGGAATGTTTTTTGTACATTTCTGTGTGATAGTCTTTGTGATTGTTCCGATCACATTCCATCAGGACATTCCTCTCTAAGGAAAAATAATTCACTGTTATTAGTTCACAACACATTCTATCGCTGAGAATTCCGTGAACTGCGAACAAGCTACCTGCTACCATTTCAGAACTGAATACCTTTCTGCTTCATCTGAAACTTATTTTCTTAGAATTTTGTTAGAAATATTGATGTTCGAGTCTAAAACTTAATATTTGTCATTTTACCCCTTCACTTTTAACAAATACTAAATGGAATTTTAAACTAAATTCGTGTCGAAAAATTTTGCTCAAATAGTTGAACCCACTGGAGACATTCTAATTATTAGTAAACCATGTTATTAAAATAGTTTTAGGCGTTTTTCTAAAAAATTAGTTTTAGGCAAACCCCCCCCCCCCCCCCAAAAAAAAAAAAAGGAAGGTATAAATAAGGAGCAATTTAAAAACAAACTTACTTAGCAATATTTACCTTTCTCAAAAAAAAACCTCGAAAATTCTAGCTGTATTCACGAGTATCTTGGGTAGATACACCTACTGCTTCCTTTATTTACTATTTCATTATTTCTATAATATTGTGAAGATACACAACTTCAAAATAACATTTTTTTTTTGAGAAAGGTGCATTTGGCATAAAAAATAGGTTACGAAATTATCTTTTATATTATATTTCATGGGCTTACACTTGACCATTAGGAATTTTTCTTTTTTCCTTCTCTACCATTTCTATACTTACTAAAATATTGGGCAACCTAATTGAACCAAGTTTTTTGAAAAAATTAATTTTACAGAAAACATGCAAAATTACTTAAGAGCTTAAGAAAATCAGTTAGAAAGTGATGGATTAAATTCGTAACAACGTTGGCTACTTTCTTGTTTTTTTTTTTCTTCCTCTATTTTGCTTTCATTCACTTTCGTTGAAAGGACGTTTAAAATTACCTTAACCTTAAACATCTTTATGATGAAACAAGTTATTTAACAAATTATACGGTGTAGGTCACTGACCAACATTCGAATGCATCGGAATCCAGTTCGTGAATTTACTGGTAGAATTCGAGATTTACGTTCTCAGTGTAGAACTGTTTTTATTTACCTACGGAATAATAAACAGGTTTAATAATGATTCACCATAGAACGAACTATAAATGCATTATTTTTTTTTGTAGGTGATTTGGTTCTCTAATTAAAGGTGTTTATTGAATACAATTTACCTCATAAAAATAGTTTCTGGCATATTAACATTCGACAGGTGTAAAATAAAAGTGGAATATTTGACTGGAGAATATGAAAAGGAAATGTTGTTCATCGATTTCTGAATTACTTTTTTGCCCTTGGCTATATATTGTTGGCAATGATCTTCAGGTGAACTATCGAGCATGAATCTCGTACTTGAGAGGATTTTTAATAGATCTTATTACAAGTATGAGATAGCAAGTGTAACCTCTTCGATTTATCAGGTGCCTTATAGCTCTTCAACGAATTGACTTTTTAATTTTTATGTAAATTATCACTGCATAGGTATATCGCGTCATCTTGGGGCAAACAAACGGCGTTTGTGAAAAATAATTTTTGAGTGAAAAGAATTAAAAATTTTGGAAGTATAGTAAGGTTACTATGTACTTACGAGTAAAACATTTTTTTTTCTTTCGCATACTGTGAGCCATTATTGATACACAAATTAATTATTTACAATTCTTTATTCATTTTTTTGAAAATTAAGAACATGGACATAGTACTTTTGCGCTCCAAAGTATCATCCATGTTCTGACGCCAATTTTAATTAATTTACTTTTTAGTCATCTACAATTATACCTTCTACTACTCAGGGCAAAGTGTGGAATACTGGCTTAAGTGGAGTTCAAACATAAACCAGGTTCAAGAGACGAAATTACGTTGAAAAATTTGATGTTGAACCCGGTTCAAGTCTAAACCTCACTTCAGCCAGTATTGTACCCCCCACCCTCAAAGTTCTTCTCACTCGAGTCAAGTTAGATATAATTTTACTAATTAAGGAGAACAGATAGAAATTCTGCAATCTATTATCAAAGCTGCATTCTTTCTTTTAATTTTTTTCTCTACACAGTGAAAACGATTCCGCATACGTTTTCATTGGGTTTTTGAATTAAATAAAAGCATTGAGAATTAGTAGGTGGTTTCATCATCGATTTCATAATGGAAGCCTTGAAAAATTTCAATGCACACGGTGCCAATAGACGAGAAAATCTCTCCTCCTCCTGCGCATAAGCTTCCGCATTAATTATCGCGTCGCTTCGGTGGTTTTAGTCCATAATTATGTACTGTCTGCGGCAATTTCCTTTACGCATCTTCATCGCGTAGCTCATAATACAAAGCCATCAACTGTCGAGTGAACCAATTTATTTTTCGGAGAAATATTTCTATCAAAATTACTTCAGCGTGGATGACCTGGCCGCGGAGAAAGTAGCTTTTATAGAGTTGAACCTGCGGACATAATTCCAGCAGCGGTGCAAGGCCATTCCATGCAAGTAAACAGGTGTCAAAAGAAACCACAAGTTTTTGTAAAGATGAATCGTAATCCAAGTC
Source organism: Parthenolecanium corni (assembly GCA_038050395.1). Taxonomy (NCBI): domain Eukaryota; kingdom Metazoa; phylum Arthropoda; class Insecta; order Hemiptera; family Coccidae; genus Parthenolecanium; species Parthenolecanium corni. The sequence goes on along the minus strand of JBBCAQ010000034.1, from coordinate 20,039,380 downwards.
CACGAATGAATTATTTATCAAAAATTGTTGGATATCCGAAATAAAAAAAGACCTAATATTGCATAACGATAGATCCGGAGCTCGGGAGAAGGGAGAATAAGACCTCAATTTTTAGAAAAATATTTGTGATACGATCTGAGATACCATACACAAACCCGGGATTCTTGATTTTGAGTTTTTGATTTTATTCGATAGAGGAGACAAATACGAATATTAAAAAAAAAAATCATCCAAAAAGATCAATTAGATGCTGAGTTTTAGCGTCTTTACGTTTGATATTTTGTAATTATGTTGCCCAGCACCGGGTTTGTGCATGGTTTCTTATTTTGCGATGTTGTTCAAACAATTTGACTGTATTCAGCATAGAACACACGTGCGGGTCTACCACATTCACAAAAATTTTGCTGGACAACCCCTCCTTGCGTTTCTGTTAAAACTGAAAACTAACATTTTTGACCTCACCCACTTCATATCGCTGTAACGCGTTTCTAAGTTTATGGTTTCTCAGATTGCATCACATTTTTTGCCCAATAAAATTTGACTATAAATTCATATGAAACAGCCCATTGAATTGAATAAAAATAGGGGTAATTATAGTAGCACAGCAAAAAAGAATGTTTGAACAGCAAATCAGTGAGCAGCAAAAAGGAATGTGAGAACAGTAAAAAAGGTATGAAATGAACAGCAAATTCTGCACAACAGAAAGAATTAGTGGAACATCAAAAGTAAAAATTTTTCAACAGCAAAACAAGAATAAAATGAACAGTTAATGTTAAACAGCAATTAAATTTTTCTCACATCAAAAGTGTAAAAATATTTTTCATTTCTTTTGAAATTCAATTTTTTGAGGCTTTCCTCAAGCAACTGAAAAAACCCTTCTTTTCAACACATGGAAATACTACCTCAGGAGCTCAAAATGATGAGAAATTTTAGAATGTAATGAGAATGAAGGAAATACTTCAATATTTTATACAACATTGAGCAGTTTTGGGTGGCCAATATCGAAGAAACTTTTAGCTACTACCATCTCGAAAAAGAATTTGTGGAAAACCTTCGACGAGTTTAAAAAGTATCAGTTTGGGATTTGGGAGATTCATGTTGATCATAATGATACTTCAAATTTGTTTTTCTTAAAACATTCAACTTGCAAGCATTCGCTGGGAATGCTCATTTGGGTCCGGCTTTGTGATGTGCCTCCTCAGGCAAAAAAAATGTGCCCATAGGGCAGAAACGCAAGCGCGAGCACCAGGCAGTGGCAAAGAAAGCACTTTTGGTGCAGCAATTTTTGTCATCTAACAATTTAAAAAAAAATAATACGAACCTTTTTATTTTAGAGGTTTGCTGCTGAATTGACGCATTTTACGGCTTAATGAACGCATTTTGCTGTTCAACATTTTTCTTTATGGTTCTATTTATTATTTGTTGTGCAATCCTCAATTTGCTGTTCAATGTGCTTTTTTGCTGTGCATTCTTCTTTTTGATGTGGGATTCTCATTTTGCTGTGATTAAATTTTTTCCACTGTGTTAACTATCTCTATTTGCTGTGCTCTAAAATCCAACCCATAAAAATATTGTACAAACCTAGTGGGTATCCATCTAGCCGCATCACTATAAGTGCACCAGTTAGGGCCTTTTTGGATAGCTTCAGGGGAGATCCTCCACCAAGTATAAAATGATCATAGCACCTACCTATGTAGCCCCATATATTATACAGACATGATATCTAATTGGACAAACAGATACAAATGTACCCAACAGCTTCCGATAAGAGTATTTTTCGGCGAAAAAAACATTGCATAAGCTGGTTATAGAACAGCAATAGCGAAATGATTCTCTCTCGATCGTAATATAATTTCAATGTCCCACCGATTTGTTATTACGAAATATATACAAACTCGTCGTAGTTGTCATCAACTGAGAGAGACGAAAGGAGCAATAGACGAGACGAAGAAAATTTATAAAGTGAAAGATGTATACAATGTAGCTTATTTATTTTTTTAATTCGTTTCATAAAAACTCTGTTTAGAAAAAAAATAGAAAGTATGGCACCTCTTAATTGTTCTCTATTTGAGTGTGAAAGTATTAATTGGACGAGAAGGAACTGATATGGTGATAAGAGTAAAATATAGTAGAAACAGACATTCGCTATGACGAATTTTTTAGGAAGCGGAACATTTTGCGCATGCAATTTAGTTATGTTCTTTTTTTTTTTTTTTTACTTTTCGCGTTTAAGACAAATTTTGCACGCAAATAGCCAACAATGCGAGCATCGAAATCGAAATTGAATCTGCGTAACCGTCTCATTTCAGTAACTGATCAATGATTTGGAGAAGCACTGCTGATGGGTTATATGATCGATAAATGATTGAAAAAAATATAGATGAGAAGTGACAGATTGAGAGCCAGATGTACAATCAGAGCTTAAGTGCAGGGTTTAAACAAAAACCAGGTTTAACTCAAGAAAAGATGGTGCCAATGCGAGCTTAAGTTTTGAGGAAGATTTAAGCTAAGTTTAGGTCACCCTATTCATAGGATAACTTTGAGCGCCACTATTTTCAACTCTAAAGCCAGTTAGAGACAGAACCAAAGAGAAGTTGAAGGGCACAAAGAATTGATGGAACTTTCATAAAGACATCTCCTGGCTCCTTTTACGGTACCGGTTAACGAAGAAATATTAGAGCTATTTCCAAGAAATTTCTTTACTAAACATGAAACTGAATTCTTCCCATTCCATGATTTAGGAATTGTCAACTCTGTGATTTAAATTAATTAGGTAGTTCCTCCTTCTTTGAACTTATATTTCTGAATTTTTATTAGAGGGGAACTCGAGCTTAATTCTTATTGAGTTTCCTTCAAAATTACGTACATACTAAGTGAATAAATGTTCGAAATTCCTTTCTCTTCCTCTATTTTTGTAGTACTATAGTAACTAAGTAAGGCTAGTAGGCATCAAAAATTAGAAATTCAATTAGGAAAATACGCAGTTTACTCATTTACCACCTTCATGTTTGCGTTTAATTCCGTCGTAAGAAATTTTTGTAAATATAAAATATTAATTTTTCTTCAGGAAATTTAGACCTATCTTCATTTAATCTTCCTAAATTTTAATTTAAACAAGTTGTTTTTTTGAATTTTTCAGTTTTTTCCAGAATAGGAAGAACTAGAAAATTTCAATTTATTGATGAATTTTCTTATTTAATTAAATTTTTGAGAAAATGATCAGCCATGTTCCACTTGATCCGAAATACCATAACCTTCCTCTATTTCATTCGTATATGAGAATTACGTAAATGTATTTTAAACTTTCTAAGCGGGTAATAATTGTTACAAAAGGAATGCACAGAAAATTTATGCAATGTACTTATAGAATTTGGCTAATAGATTACCTTATAATGGACCTACTATAAGTCATTGTTTGCACACTGTATACACACGAAATACGCGAAGACGAAATGACACAGGCTATTTTGAGAAGTAGGTAATATTACCTGGCCCATGGCATATTTATTCCTTTCTGTCCAATATTCTGTAATTCGACAACAATGTAAATATTCTTCCCTCAAGCAAATGCAAATACTCAGCAATCGCGAGAAAGAATAATTATTTTTGCCAATATCAGTCGATTTGACAGCGCACTATTCACTCCAACAAAAAAGCAAATCTAAACACTTTTGGTCAGGAAGTTGAAGGCTGCTAATACCTACTTCAGACAGATTTGAGGTCATCAAAAATTGAAGCAATACAAAACTAAATTTAATTTAGTATTGGTAATATAATCAGTGGAGTAACATAAGGAGAGTACAGAGAAAGCGAATTCTCAAAACCTCCAACTATGGCCTTTTGTGAATAAATATTTTACTACTTGAAATACAAAATAGTAGCTAACTATCAAATAAAAGTAAGAATTTGATTCGAATTTAATTATGTATTACCCTACCCCTACATCCTCTACCATAAAACAACTCACTATTTTTAGATGTATTTTGAGAAAACGTAAAACATGATTTTGAAGGGTATAGTTACTTAAGGATCAGTTGGTTTTAATTCAGAAATAACATGAATCCGTTTTCTTCCTCACGCAAATATGAAAACCAATTAGTCAAGGTTAAGGATACACAAAATTAATGTGTCATGCTAATTACCTGGCATTCACAGTTACCTGATAGTCAAATACATTTTCATAAAGGCAAAAATTTATTTCATCAAAATTAAAGTGGAAAAATTTTCTCACACAAGTATGGTCAGAATATCATACAATTTACGTGCAAATATTCCTCACCTTGAAAATGTATACGTCTGAAAAAATTATTAGCTCAATGTTATGCAAACAAATGTAATAAGAAAAACATTAACTTAAGTGAACCAGAAATAAAATTTTCTCGGGTGAGTGAAATTTTTCATTTCTTCGGTACCTAGGTCTGCTTTCCCAAATTCTGTAAAGGTTAGAATTCTTACTCAGAGTTTGATGAGTTGATATCAATTGAATGTAATAAATCCACTAACGACAAAATTAGCGAGGTAGATGATTATTGAAATTTATTCAATAAATAATGAAATACTTCGAAACATACTCGTATTTGTCTCTGCTACGAAATTTTTAATAAAACTTTACAAAATTGTAATTAAAGACAAAAAAATACAAAGAATAAATGAATAAATAGGTCGTCTAAATGTTTTTGTAAAGCAGTTTAGAAGAGAATAACTTCTAAACCACTGAGGATGAAAGTTGCTTCAAAATTTTTGCTGGAGACAATCTGGAGAAAAGTAACATAAAATGTGATAATTCGAATTTCCACGAACGACAAATCGCAAAGAAATTAAAAAATTTTTTACTTTTAATAGAAGTCCAATCGGTCTTGAAAACTTGTTAAAAAAGCATTCATCATTTTTATGGGATTAAAATTAAATCTTTCAAACTCTCAGTACATGACATCAAACCGTAAAGCTCTTTTTCGTTTTTCTATTTGTACTTAGGTACCACACCAATTTATAAAAACACCCTTCAATATTTCAACTGCGTTATTTTCAAAAGCAAAACTGATGAATGACTTTCTAATTATTGTAGGCTAGTACATTTTTTTATTCATTTTTGGCCCCATTTGGAAAATTCAAGGATGTAGAATTTTTCATTAATATTAGTTTAACCGTATAGCGCGGTGAGATATACGAACTTGCAAAAACTTGCGAAATTCAAGCTGACTAAAAAATTATGGCTGTCTAATTTAGATCGCGTCAAAAATTCATAAATTTATTATAAATTAGGTACTCGGATAGATTAAATACAAGTCTTCGAGTTTTCTACCTATCTATTTAATTTTCGTGTCTTCAGTGACCTCGAAGACCACCAAATTTTGAAAAACGAATTAAAAGACCAATACGTGCCTTAAAAATTTAATTGAAGTGCAGTTGGGAAAAGTCGTGCACATCTGGGGCATTTTTAGAATTTCAAACAGCTATCATTAAATTTGGGAAATTTGCGAAAAAATAAGGAAAAATGTGCAAAACACATTTTAATGATTTACGCAAGGTTATTCCAATTGAAATTCTATTTTCAATTTCAGGTTGGTACTTTTATTGCGTCGTACCTGCGTAAGGATATAAAAATTGCGGATGAATGAAAACTTAAATCATGATCTTTCGATCCAATGCGTATGGTCCGAATTTATTCCCCTCGAGTATTTTTTCATAAAATTATAATTCCTAAGCGGAATTAACGATATAATTTATGACTTTAAGTCCTGGTATGCGTAGTTAATGTACTTATGAGAGTTATGTGGAGAATCGCCTAGATGAAATATAATATGGCCATAATCCATAAGTCGAAATAAGTTTCATAATTAATTCGAAACTTGAATGGAAAAATGTCAAATTTCCCATGCCTCAATCCAAGCCACTGGTGTTTTATACTTATGAGTAAGTAACTCCGTAGATGAGTGGATAATTGAAAAACAGTAAAGAATGTGATTTATGACAAGCCTCACATTTTTTCACATTCATCCACATTTTACAGAGAAAAATAATGTACGATGTGTCAGAAACAAAAGTAGCCCACCTATTTGCACTATCAGTATTCAATTGAGGAGCATATAGTATCAAAAAAATGGAAAAGTGCTAAAAAAATGAGTTATCTATTCAATAATTTTATCAGAATTTCTTATTAGCGATCCAAATTTTTTAAACATTCCATCCAAAAATGACGAAAACTAGGACATAATCACAATTGAAGTGATGGCTGACGTGAACTTTCTACTTTACAGTATCGATATCAGACTCCCAAAATTTTTAAAAAGTTTAGATACTTGCACAAAAAAGTCAATATTTTTCATTCTGTATTATTAAACAGTGGTACGCAAAAAAAAAAGGATAAGTCCACTTTGGCAAATTTAATAGTTTTACTGTATTGCTGTTGTATAGAGTATGCAATATTAAACCTTAGAAGAACTCAATATTTTTTAAAAACTAGACTTGTCCCGTTTTGGCATATCACTGTTCATTTGGTATTTCAGTATATAAATGTTGTTATAAGAAGAAAATCCCATTCTCAAGCAAAAGACGAAATTTGAAGTAAGTATTCAACATTGGCAGGCTTATACACATTGTTAAATTGAAGTATTCATCCTTAATATCCAGCGACCAACAAAAAAATTCTTAAGACTTTTGAAATCACTCTAAAGCTTATGAAAGTGGTTATAAAGAAACGCGCAGGCCTCAATCTTCTCTTCTGTTTTACATTACATGAAGACAAAAATCTGTTCACATAAAAACAGAGAAGATTTTTTACAATATAATTAAGACAATGAGACACATTTTTAAAATACTCAGAGTCTTAATCCAATTTCCAGATTATTTCGTAATAAAAAGATTTTAAAAAGTAGATTTACTCTCGTCGCCGACCTCTGAATTCTTTTATAATTATTTAATTTATTCAAATATTAGGATTTTTAACATTAGATAGCCTTTAAAATGAATTAGAGAAATTCAACGATCGGATATATTTCTGAAATACTAGCATGACACCGAATGGAAAAGATTATTCTCGAGTATATTAACAGAAATAATGACCATTCGTTAATATCGTAAAGAAAAAGTGACATCGGAAATCAAGAGATAAGTTTGAAAAATATAAAATAAAAATTTTAGAAAAAAAAAAAAACCACAAGTTAAATGCGGTCTAAAATAATCCGTCATATGATAAAACGTATAAATCTATTTACTAGATGGAAATAAAGTTTTGCCTGATGAAACAAGTTTCTCATGTACGAGTAGATAGACGTGAAGATTAGATGGAAAATGCAACAGACATCAAGTTCAAGATTACAGTTATCTGTTTCCAAATATTGAACGAAATGAGACTTCAAAGTGAAAATTTCCAAACCAACCACCTCCACCCCTTTCATAAATATATAAATTTGGAAACGCAAGATGGGTATTTTTAGAATGCTGAAATCATGAAACGAAAAACATTGCAGATCCCATTGTCTATCGGTGAAAGTCAGACCAAAATTAATCCAAGGTTTTCCGTCGAAACCCTGCTAAAAAAGTATTAACTGGGTAATTCGAATTAAGGTCACCCTAAACTCTTAAGAATCCAAAGAACGTTTCCAGAGTGAGCAGAACAAGACTTTGTATTGTTATTATGAACTTTCAAGTCATAATTAGACTATAACTACACGATTAACAATGCACATCAGAAGGCCAGCAACTTCCCAATTAACACGTCTAAAATTAAGTCAGTATTATCAAGTAGCCAACTTAATTTATTTTCAAGAATAAAGTGAAAAATTTTCCACATTTTTCCAAGCTGCTGACTCGATCTTTTGTAATGTCTCTCTTACCTTCCCGTCATTATTTTTGCACCACACGTTAGTTCGTGACGATAATTCGCATACGCCTAATTTTTCGACCTATAATTAAAGCACCACTCATCCGTAATTTTACCCATTTATGACGACCTTAAAAATACACTACAGGCTTGCTACTTGATGCACGTTTTCTTATGAAGTTATAGATAAAAGCAATCGTACGAATACGAAACATTGGGTATACTTGGAATCAGATGTTTTATTTGAAGAGAAAAATTGAAAAATATAAAATGGGTGGCAATTTTATTCACAATGAAGCACATTGTTTACATTAAAGAACCACGCACAAATGCACTTGAGTATATTTCTCAAGAGTTATTCAAAATTTACGTTTCCTTACTTTTTTTTTTTTTTGAGTCTAACAATAAGTGTAGGTAAACACTATATCGTATTACATACGAGTACATCAAAGTAAGTAGTTTTTTTTTAGGTAGGTAGTTACCTATTATTATTATTCATTTTAGGAATGGTGAACAAAGAAAATCTAAAAATAGAATTTACCTTTAAGGTAATGAAAAATAATTCGCATTTTGAATAAATAAGTTTTATAAGAAGAAAAGGATTCAATTACGAAAAAGTATATATATATATATATGTATATGTCGCAGTCAATTTTGATTTCTAGTCAGAATATTTAATTTTGGCCAGTTTTTTACTTTGCCGGCATTATTGTTATTTACGTATTTTTATCAAAGTTGACTAGTCAAAATGAATTACCACATGTTTTGCCTAGCCATATTCACAATGGATAATAAATCGGAAGGTCATGATTGTCTAGCCATTATACATATTGCCAACCGGAAGATATAGTCAAAATGAAAAATGTAGAAAATAAAAAAACCCGATGTAAATTTACAAATGAATATGGAGACTATCTAGACCATGTTAATATTACCTAGACAAAATTCATAAAATGGATTGTACGAATTTTTTATGCAGAGTATCTAGTCAATTTCAATTACACCTAGTCGAAAATTATATTGCCTGGTCAAAATTCAGAAGACAGTTTATTAGATTGTCATATGTAGATTACCTAGTCTGTTTAATGTGGGCGTAGGAGAGGTGGGTGGTGACAATTTAATAACGTCTAGGTATTATTAAAATAGTCTAGATAGTTTACATAATATTGTCTATTTTGTCTAGGTATTATTAAATTGGTCTAGATAGTCTACATAATGATTACTAAGTTTACATCCGATTTTAGATGTCTCATGTAAATGTATTTCGCCTAACTCTTTCTTTAGGTAAAATGTATATTATCTTACGTATTTTCCATTTTCGTTTTTTTATCTATTTTGTCCTCCGGTTCCGGCAGGCATTATTAATATGGCGTTGAAAATCGGATCATTCTGGCCTAGGCAATACTGAGAAAAAATCGTAAATATAGAAAATCCCGGCAAAATAAAAAATGACTAGGAATTATCTATAATATCTGGTTATTAATATTATCTACGACATATATATCATAGAAATAAATTGAAGGAGCTAAGGATCTTCGTCACTCTAAATAAAAGTATTAAAATTTTAGATGAGGGCCGAATTCGGAGAAGGATGATTAGGTGTAGTAATATTGATTTTAATTAGCCTGTCTTTAGTCACACAATATTCTGAGAGATATTTTGCGCACTTGTACACAATAATTATTCTAAAGGGCAAATATTTTACGGGAATAAATGAACAGTGATATTCAAGAAGGGATAGGTATACTTTTTCCAAAAACTGACTTCTTCCAAAGATCAATTGTATACCCCAAGCCCTAATTACAGTAAAAATATTAAGTCACAAAATGCGACCATTGCAGAGAAAATGTATTTCAAAGTTGAGGTGCTACATAAGAAGGCTATGTAACATAAAAGTTTTTTTTTACCCTCCTGTAGAAAAAGTGGACTTATCCCTTGCATATCGCTCTTTAAATAAATTCAACAATTAAAAGTTTACATAAATTATGTCCTTATTATAATTACGTAACGATCTGTAATCATCAGTTTTACTTATAAAACTATCAAGAAAACTGATTGAAGATTTTCTTGTACAACTAATCCTGCATTTGTTTCATTCATTATGCCTCAAATAAGAACCCTATTATATTAAAACTTCAAATTATTCATACCTCTCACCGATCACTCTGTATGATGATGTTTAAATTAAACTTTAAAATTTATTATTTCTCTCGAAAAATTTAATGCAGGAAGATGAGTAACTTATGCAAATTAAGGGGCAAGTATAGTTCTTAATGTAGACTTATAGGTCTACTATAATTAAAACCAGGAATTAAAACAAAGTTGTAAAGACTTACTCAGAAGTAAGAATAAAAGAAACCTGAGAGATAAGAACAAGGTTTATGGAGCAAGAGTATTCATTTTGTTTATAGTGCCATAGTAAATTTATTTTCTAGAGCAAAAGGCAAAAGTGGACTATTCTACGAGTCGATTACGAAACATATCCACTGTCAAACTTTCTCATCTTCATATCGACGATGAAGTGCTATTAGTACGTAGTAAATTATTTGAAAATGCTCATTAAGTTTTAACATGGAACCTGTTCGACCAATTAATCACATTTATAAAATTTTCAAGAAGATGATTTTTTTCGTCTTGTTACACGCATCGTGAGAGCTGGTAAAATGTTGTCATGTACTACGTATACGAGTATAATAATTTGCATATTATGTATCTGATCATGACAAAACATTCAAATGTGCAAACATTTTCTCATCAAAGTTCGATGAATTCGATGGGCTAGACGTCGAAATGCTTACGTAACATTTCTACAGGAAAAAAAAGTGGGCTAAATTTTATTTCAACTTTTATAAAATGAAAATTCAAAACGTAGAATTCTTAGCAGGTTTTCACTCGCAAACCTGCCCTTTGCTCTTATATTATCGTCTATTATGATGTCAGTGAATTCAGGAAATCAAATCAATATTGAAAATGCTAATTTGAATCACCTGTCAACTAAAAAGTGAAACGAGTTTGTTTTCAGAAATGGAGACGTTTTTAGAGCGTCAGTTGATTTTTGTTAATTAGACGATAAGTTCCACATAAAAAATTGTTGCATTATCATAATTTATTGTTCCACAAAAAACCTGAGTTGTGGGAACTTTAAAAAATACTCGACTGTTTTTAGGTCAGTAGGCCTACTGACAGAGCAAAATATAAATTATGTCAAGTTTTTCCTCATTTTAGATTTACTAATACAGAAATTATTCTATCGGGGTGGTCAGCTGATTGATTTTAAAAAGCCTGGGCATCTTTTTTTAGTGTCCTATCACGTTTACTACTGGACATTTTTAGAAAATACTATTTTGGGAAAATCAAAGTAATAAAACGTTATTTTTCAGTCTACATGATTGGGAAGTGGCAGCTTAGATATAACTGAAGAGGATATCGCAACCCAAAAAAAAAGTCAGAAGGGTAGCTATGGTTACCCCTCTAGTCCACTCAAATGAGACAAAAAAATTAGTACATCATTTACAACCCCCGAGGATGTAATTTCTATTCAATCGAACTGAAACTTCATGTGTTAGTAAATGATCCTTCAAAAATGAGGGTATGAAGTGATTTGAAAATTCAAGTTTACAGTAACCCTCTGGCGGGCAAAAAATTCTATAAGTTCTGGAGGGTGCAATTTTGATTCGATTGAGTTGAAACTAGGATCATAGATAGGTGTCATAAAATACATGACAAGTTTCAAGTTTCAAACGAATCTATCAAAATGTTGATTTTTCATTAATTTTTTTTTTGTAATTTTATTTTTTCATTTTTTTGCCGAAATTTTTGTAAGCTTCCAACTCTGTAACAGTTGAAGATAGAGAAATTAACATAAGAACACTTTTTATGGAGAATTTAATTCTAAACATTCTTTGTATGGATACTTTTTTTCCTAAAATTGATATTTACGAAGATATAAGTGAGAAGCTGAATTTTGGTTAACATGTTAACCACACTAATTAAAATCCCAAGAGACGAGTGGTGGAGACTCTTAGTATGTTATTCAAGGCGACCAACCCAATAATCCTAGGAGGTTAAAAATCGTGGGATATTTAAAAAAATAAATTTTCCCCACTCATTCGACTGGATTATTCATGATTTTTGAACATTTGTTTGGGAGTATTTAATCGTTTAGTTCATTTTCAGCATAAGTTCTGTCTTACAACAAAATCTGGTAATTCTAATGGCACACGAAGTTGAGATATATTTTCAATGGATTCCCACTTATGAAAATCATTTGAAAATTTCTTTCTCCTCAGTCTAATTATCTTGATAAACCTTCACCATACTAAATAAAAAAGAGACTCACTTTTGATTGCCCACGATTGTCCAGCCCGTAGAGCCACCAAATACATATGCATCTGACTGCGACATTCTGGCGTCAAAGCTTCCAGTTCCTCGTTATCGTTCCAAATCTCCAGCAACCTGTACGGGTTGTACAGGTCGAAGATCTCCTCCAGTCTACTGATATTGCTCAGCTGGAAGCTGCTCTTGGATGTTGGCGCAGCCACGAATTTTACCCGATTGTGGGACTCGTGGCGCACCCTTCGAGGGGTCAGCTTTTGCACCACACTGCCACTTTCCTTCACAGACGCAGTCTTAGGTCCCCGTCGGTGGTCCGGATCCGGCTGCTCCTCCGAAGAGGGCAGCACCATACGTCCATTGTACTTGAGTATCTCCGGTATCAACTTAGTGACCAAGGTTCCAGACACGTTTGGCTTTCGATTTTCGACTTCCGAATCTTCAAAAATGATGGTCTGCTCTTCGCTATCAGTATTCAGCACGTCGCCATCTAGTCGACGTTCCACTTTGGTTTCAGCTGGCTGCAGCAAAGGTAGCTTCGTTGTCACTTCAGAAGTTTTAGGGCTGACTGTAGCCGTCGAATTGGATGCCAAAGGTTTATCATTCTTAACCACTTCCGCCTCCAACTTCTCACCTCCACCATTTTCTACAGATGTGTCCAGCTTTCGAATACCTTTCTCGATATTATCTCCGTCTTCGTAGATTTTAAAATTGTCGAATAACAGTTCACGATCGCCTCCTTCATATTCCTCGAATGCCTCCTTCGCTTGGGGCTGCAAGGGCGACTTTATAGTGGAGGTGGAAAGATTAGCAGTTGAATTCACTCGCGTCACATTCTTCGACGAGACTAACCACACACTAAGTGCCAAAATATACAAACATGTTCTTAAATAGACTTTAAACATATTCGTCAGGGTGAAAAAACAAAGGCAAAAATTGAACACTACAAAATATTTTTTTATAGTACTAGAGATCACATAATTTAAATTGATGTAACATTATGTCAGAGTAAGAATGAAAAAGTGAAACAAAAAAATTCAAACATACACGTAAGTTTTAGAAAAAATGCTAAAAACTGGTGAGCCTTTTACACGAATCGCATACTCAAGGTATACTCCCGAAATGAATCACCACGAATGAAAAATAAAATGAAGTTAAACACAATCTAACATCATCCCCAAGCTACTATCAACGATATGGTCAGGTATAACCAATGCACAAAAAAAAATCCAAGTGCATGTCAAAAAGAGAAATGAAAAAATGTACCTATCTGAAGGAGTGGGACACGGTATCTTGACAGCTACCATTGAGGATTTTTCGTCTGTAGAGAGGGATCGGCGAGTGGGGAGTCACCAGTAGAACCCTCGAACGAAAACGAGATACCAGTAATGACTTGGTATAATATTATCGTCTGTACTCTTATAAATGTGTATAGTCTAGTCAAATGGGCAAGAAAACGATGTAAAGATAAATTAGCATACGACTCGTTGGATAGGGACTAAATTTATTGTCTCCCCTAACCCTCCAGATTTTATATTGGGCGGTTAGTATACGCCAAATTAAAATTTTTCACGCGTATTTACATAAGTATCAATTTTTCAAAAAACGATAAAAAATACAAAAAATGCCACAAGTTGAAAAAAAAAAAAAAAGCAGACCCTACCCTTATTCTTGTGAAATTTTTCCATCTTTCACAGATACGAAATTATAAACTTACCGAAATTGCAATAAAAAACTAAACAAAATAAATTAACAAGATGAACCCTTCAATCAATTTGTTTGAAACTCGTAAAATCTGAGAACCAAACTTCCAACTCAAACCAAAATTGCTTTCTCAAAGGCTTTTCTGATTTTTTTCCACAATTTTTACAGTCTCACAATTTTGTAACTATGGAAGGCACATAATATAAAAAAATTTTACTCGACACTTTTTTTAGAGAGAATTTTCAAAAACTTACATTGTATTGAAAAATTTATACTTATGAAGTTTTGTGTGAAGAACTGAATGTTAGAATTTAACCCTCCTGACAGAAATCCCAAGGTGGTAGGTGGGAGACATTTAGCACGTTGCAACAATACAAGAGGAATACAAGTTGGGTGCTAATTTTTTCTATCGCATTTGATTAAAATAATGATGAAATCCATCTACACTTTAATTGAAAAAAAGTGAATTTTGTATTTAGGCTGAACAAAGCTGAATTTAACGTCATTCAAAAGAGGGAGAGCAACGCACTAGAGATTAATTCGAAGACAGTCATATAACTTTTTTACTGGGCACTAGCATCGTAACTATTTTACAGTATTACAAAGTACAAATAAGTACTTAAGTATAGTACATAGTTGGTCAGATATTTTGGCAGTTTTTAGATTAATTTCGTGAGACAATAGTTTTAATCAACCAAATGAACCACCTAAGAGAAGTAAATTGGACCACTCACAGCATGATGACGCGACAAGGCTCGAACCAGAGGTAATCAAATCACAAAGCCATGTCCTAATCTGTGCGCCAACCAGGTCTTACTTCTGTCTTCTCATCAGTATCGATACAGAGCGATTTTACAAATATTATGAATTTAGGTAAAGTATTGGTTATTATAGTTCTTGAAAATACACATCGTAACAGCATGTAGTCCAATAATTTTATTGCAACGGTTACGTGGATACCTTGACAAATTAATGTTTCGTAATATAATGTCTCCGCCGATTTGAAGCCTATATCTCAACATTTCCTATTAAATAGCCCGGCAACTCGACTCCAATTCAGAGAAGGCATTCCACATTTTGTCATAGTAATAGTAATTATAATTTGTTTAACGGCGATATAAATTTGTCAGAAAATTAAAAGGAAATTTTCGAATTACATATTATAGTTTCCAATGGTTACCACCTATTACCCAAACAGTTTGAAAATTACGCTCGAATAGCAAATATTAACACGTCTTATATTTTAGAGGAAGCAGTCTAGCGATAAAAGCAGAAATATTTTGAGGCACGATTTCTAAGAAACGGCGTTTTCAGCCAACTCTCGACTCAATTATTTTTTCAAGTTTTGGAAATCCGGGGCAGGAGTTTGAATGTTTTTGGAACAGACTCGTCAAAATACAAATTTACTAACAGATACAAAAAGTTCAGCAGCAACTGAAATAGTGGAAATAAGAATATTATGACTGAGTAAAGGAATAATTGGAAGCAGTTTTGGTAAAAAGAACTCTCTTCAATAGTAACAGGTCAAAAAAAAAAGAAAAAAAGTGGATCATACGAATGTACTCGTATGTCAAAAAAGTAAGCGACAAAAAAATGAATAGGGAACAACCAGGATTATCCAACAGAGTGGCTGATATATTTTAGTATTAAGTAAATCAGAGATATAAGGAAAAATGTAGACACAGTTTTTTTTTTACATATTATTAGCATTTTCTTATTCATTAAAAAACTCGTTATTGCAAGATATAATGCAACAGTCAGCAAAATTTTCTAAACTCGAGCTAGATTTAGAAATTACCAGTTAAAATATATTGTGAGGTTGGGCAGAGTGGCAAAATTTCATCTCGCAAAAAAAAAAAATATGAAACAAGGAAAAAAAAAAGAGTTTCAGGCCTCCCTTCAATAACTCAAGATAGCTGATGCTTTATTTCAGTTCAACTCAAGTCATGTTATTCACAATTTTATATTTTGTGTGTGTATATCATAAAAAATGAATCAGTTTTAATAATTAACCTTACATTTAAAAGTGTTGACATTTGAAGAAAACTTGAAAACCGAAAAATATCTTTCGAAGAGTATTTTTTAACAATTTGACCGTATTCTGTCTGAAATATTTTCTCATCTCAATCATTTTTTTAACCCATAAAAATAAAAAACTTAACCAAAACATTCCCAAAATAATGCTGCATTCTAATCAAATAAAATATTAGGTTGGGTTATTACAAAATTGTGTATGCTAGTAGAGAAATTGAATTAACTGATCAGAGTTATAAAAATGAAATTCCTTCCTTTTAATAACACGTTACGTACATAGGTGTATGATATTCAAATAATGTCAACACATCAAAATGTTGGACTATAAGCGTTCTAAAAACTGATCCATTGATAACTTAGAAAACATTCAAATTATCTCTTTGCTAAAAACCAAATTTTGAAGTTTTCATATTATTCTTTTCGATGAGTAATATTGAGTGGATCATCAATATAATTTTTCGTGATTTCTTCAAAATTTAACGCCCATATATCCTAATTTTAAACGAATACGTTCCTCCAGACATATTCAAACAGTAACTTCAATACTTGGAATAAAAAAATTTACTTAAAATATAACCTTAACCTTAAATCAATCTATCATAAATCTCGGATTACTCGATTTTCTTATATGTAACACGTTATTACATCTAATAAGTACGTCACCAATATCACCGGTAACTTCGCCATTAATGATTTCTTGGGTACTGGCCAATAGCACGTTCATATAACCGTCAACGGAAACCAAATATCCTTCATAAGCGTGGCCCCATTTCAGTTTCACGACAACCGCTTTCCCAGTTAATTCATTGAGAAATGGTTTTGGGTTTAAAGGCATTCCCGCCATCTTGACAGATTTTTAATACTGAAATTTAAGAAAATAATATTAATATACAAAATCGTTTATGAAAGTTAGACGAAATTTAGGTGAAAAAATGAAAAAAAAACAGAGGCAAGAAATGAAATATATCAGCAACAAAAAGTGAATCCTTTCCTGGAGAAATGAAAATGTGAAAAATAGTCAGAAATTTATTAATCTAATAATGGAGAAAGTAATGTAGATCTCTATCTCCTCATCATCGGGCGAGGTGACGAATAAAATCATGAAAAGAATAGATAAGAGACTTACAATAAGATCAAAAAAGAAAATCACAGAATACTTACAAAGTTTGTGAGAAACAGCTAAAAACGATCCTTAGGAGGATAGCTCTGTTCAATGTGATTGAACTTCACGAACGATAGCTGGAATAATTATAAGTTTCAGATTAAACAGTTGATAACTATTTGTATATAGAACTGAAAATTGGACAAATTATAGAAATACTTACTCAAATATTGAAGAAAGACCGTCAGAAATTAACGAATTACACGATTTTTCACAATGCAACGCCGGTTTCGTTTTTTTCGTGCTTCTTTTCCGTCAAGTGTCAACAATCAAAATTTCTTATCAACTTTTTCATGGAAGAAAGAAAATTTATAAACGTTTGATCACGTGACATGAGAAGCATTGCTAGAGATGGGCGGAATAAGAATTTTAAAGTCGACCTCGACCCAGAGTTCGGAAGCCGTAAGATATGGCTTTAGCTTTCAGCTTTTAGCTTCTGACCTTGAAAATAAAACTTAGGCTTTCAACTTTTGACTTTTATGATAAAGCTTTTGGCTTTCGGCTTACTGGTTTTTCCTTCAAAAATTGATGGCTTTCGGCTTTTAGCTTTCGGCTTTTGGCTTTTCACAAAAATATACTTTTTCACAGGAAATTTTGTGCTGAATTCGAAAATTTGGGTGGAAATTTTTTAAAATATTTTTTATTAATTATTTGATTAATTTATCTGTTTACACTTCACTTTTGTAATTTGTGATTTTTTTTTTTTGTTTGTAAAAAGCTAAAAAGCCGTATAAAAGCCATAAAAATACGGCTTTTGCTTTCAGCTTTCAGCTTTTTTGATAAAGCTTTCGGCTTTCGGCTTACCGGTTTTTCCTTCAAAAATCAATGGCTTTCGGCTTTTAGCTTTCGGCTTTCAGCTAGCTTCCGAACTCTGCCTCGACCGAACTCGAAGTCGAAGCTTTGTTGTTGTTGCCTTGTTGGAAGAGTCGAAGGTCATTGGAAAAAATAATTAACATAAAAAAATAATAAATATAATTGAAAAAAAATCAATTAAATAATTATTCTATATTCTAAATTCTGATTTTTCAAATCTCTCTGTATTTCTTTTTGCGCAATAAGAAATGAAACAAGTGAGAACAACCAATATTCTAATTTTTCTCGCCCAGAAAAATTTTATATCGTGTATTTTTCAACGAAAAAAAAGACGATCACCACTGCATTACTCTAAAAAACAAAGTCTGCGTATTTCTATCATCTATTCCCTTGCTAGTTAAATTATTTCAATTCGAATAATGATTCAATGAACCCACACAAAATTATTCAAGTCTTGGCTAAAAGTCAAAAGATTTTTAATTCAACCGATTTTTCCTACAAACGTTAAATAATCAAGAGGTATATAAAATGAAAAATTTTATTGTCTAGCCACACAACTTCCTATTTTTTCATGGACAGATATCCAGGTCTGCTCGGCAAAATTAGAAGCTTTTTTAGTACCATCATCTAGAACTGTCGCGAGGTAAGCTTTATCCTTCAATAATTCATTTATTCGGTGATTGAATGGTTTCATAGATTCAATTAATGCTTCAGCCACCCTCGATTTATACCTGAAATTATAGTGAAAATTACGTCAGCTGTATCAGCACGAAAATAAGATGAGGCTTAATAATTTTAATATCATTTTGCGTACTTATCAGTATCTAAGTTAGCAGCTTCTAGGCACAATTCTTCTGGAGTTTTATTAGTCACAGCACTGTGAATGGCGACAAGATTTGAAACACCAGGTCTAGCATCAGGTTCATAGGTGATTTTTGAAGTCATATCGGTGACAGCCTTTCTGATTTTGGAGAGGACCACGTCAGGAGGATCAGTTAAATTTATTTTACCCTTTTCTGAACCGTTTGATTTAGACATCTTCATGCTGGGTTGCCGCAAATCTTTGAAGTTTACGGCAGCTAAATATAAAATGAACAGTGATAATTAGTCGATAAGCCATAAAATTAGAGCATTGAACCTAAGGGAAAATCATTTTTTATACATTTTTGAGGTCTCGATAATAGTTTTAAATACTGAGTCTAATTTATTAAAAATATTGTCCTCGATTACTTATTTTATTTAGTTGAAAGTGTAATAAATAGGTACGTAACAAAAATACAAAAGTTCTGCCCATAATTAGAGAAAAGATTAGGTAAATACGATTATAATTTCTCCGATTGGTGGAATTAAAATTTATTGTCAAAGATCAGTTTTTAATACTTTTTAAAATACGAAACTCTGTCTATGAAACTTGACTGTAATAGGAAATTTATTCAATCCCTTGTGATTCAGTTATAAACAGGTTTTACAGAATTAGGTGCAAATAAATTCCTTTGGCACCAATGAAATATCAGATAGAAGAATATTACCATTTATAATAGGAACTGGATGATGAAAGGTTTCTCCATATTTTTCATTGTATTTCTTCGCAAGATTATAAACTAATGGTAACTGGAACAATTTTTCATATCCGATACAAACGTGCGAGCTCCTAAAAGAGTAAAAATAAATTCGAAAATCATACGAGTTCAAATTATATAGAAGCTACAAAGGATAAGATCATACATACTTATTTAATAATATATCTGCAGTTTGTAAAAGGGAACGCAAGTATGATCCTAAAGGAACATCCTTTTGATTTTTTGGAAGCTCCGTCAAGTCAGTAAGACATCCAAGAACCCAACACAATTGTGAAAGCTGAGGTATCTGTAACATAAAGTACTGTACTGAGAAACTGCAAAATATAACAACTCATTTTGTATTAATGATATTACTTGAGACTGCAAAAATATAGTGCTCTTTTCTGGCTTTATACCACATCCAATCAAGCAAGCTGTAGTCAAGAGTATGCTTTCTTGCAGAGGTGGAGATTTCTGAGAAGCAGATAAATTTGCAAAACATAAGAGCAAAATCGTAACCAATGCATGGGATTCAAAGGTTCGAATCGAATATGTGTAAGCACTTCAAGAAAAAAAAGCAATTGCGAAAGAACAAAGATTCTCCAGTATTTTTTATTTCGGCACACCCTTCCTAAATAACCTAACAAAATTATACATGAATTTTTTCCAGGGGTAAATTTTCTGGTTTACCATTTTTCCATTTCTAAGCTCCGCACAGACCATATTATTCGATTTTTATGGTCAATCAACAGCAAAACTGATTAGTTACAGACCCAAAAGAATGCAAAATAGCAAAATATCAAATCTGATATTTTAGGACGTATCAATTATTTCCGAAATTTATGTAATATTTACTGCAGGTATTGCCATAGAGAGCATGTCTCCCACAGAGCATCGCACACTGCAACCAGAATTTTGTAGAGTAACACAGTTCTTGAAAACTCCATAGTAATTTCCAATGTGCATAGGACCATTTGGTTCAATTCCTACGAAGATCACATTCTCTTGTGGCGTACTCTAAATATAAATAATAAAATAAGAGCCAGTTGATACTGAAATGAAATAGAAAAAAACAATTTCAAGTACCTTTGAACAGAAATATCTGCAACCGGTATACGTGAATGAAGGCAACAATGGAAATCTTCGACTCATTGAACGGATTTTGGGGCTACCTAAATTTTACAGCAATTCAAAACATAACTCGTGTCGCTCGTTTTTTTGAAAATTTGAAGAAATTGTTCCAAGTTGAATTGAACTGAATTAATTTTGAAAATGAATGATAGCCCGATGTGATGTCGATGAAAATGAAGATGTAAAAAAAATTTGGGTATCCTTAATCCTTATCACTGTTATCACGATTCCACTTATTTTCGTTCATTCATGAATGACACGATTCACCACAAGTCTTTCCGATCCCTTCGTACTTCGTTGCTGTCATAAATCAATGTGTTTCATATAAAGTACTTTTCGTGCATTTTTCGAATGAAGTCATGTGGATTTAGGTATCCATCTTACTGAAGAAAATACTTTTTCGTCAATAATTTTTCGAAATGACTATTGAAGAAGCTGAAAACGCCAGTGCTGATGGGTGAGTTAGTTTTTCATGGCTGTTTGATGGGGAACCGGCAAAATCCAAAGTTCAGTTTTTTAATGTCTTCTGTAAACTTAAATACTTTGGATTTTTCTTTTTAGCCAAAAGAAATCTAAGAAGCAGTTGAAGAAAGAAGCCAAAGAAGCGCTGAAAGTAGCCAAAAAGGAAGAAAAGAAAGCTCCCGAAGTAATTAATTTTCTTTATGCTGAAATTTCACTTTTCATTTACGTCAGGTTTTTTCATGATTTATCTTATCAACGTATTGTTTCATATTAAGATTACATGTCATCACTATCTGTACTTCTGCCTTATAATCCTCGTTGACTGAGTTTTTTCTATTATAAAAAATTTATAGGTCGATGCCGGTGACCAAGCCGAAGATTATTCCAGTGGAAAATACGGATCGTTAGGCACAATTCGTAGCAGTAGTACTGTGAAATTCGAAAGAGAATTCGTCGATATCAAAACTTTAAACGCCAGCTTTGTGGACCAGAAAGTGTGGATCCGAGGCAGGGTGCACACCAGTCGAGCTAAAGGTTAATATTCTTGTTTCCATAAAATTTCACTGTTCGTTCGTAGATATCTGGACCTGAGAGTTAGAAAGAACCAGGAATTTATTGTTGTGAGAGAATCGCGGTTGAGTTTTCAAATTGTATCAATTTCCTTCTTGGATATTTGTGGTTTCCTGGTTATTAATCACAGGATGCATCTTGTATTTCCACGGAAATACATAAACCACTCTGAAAATAGTCAATATCTCCATATCACTCAATTTGGACTTGGCTCTTTCATGGTTTGAAGCCCAAACAAATATGGTTAATTTTTTCTTATTCATCCACTATGTCAAATTAGCTAGTACCTCGCAAAGAGAACAATTCTCTACAATTCTTTTGATATTGTTGGTTTGAAAAATTCTGACTTACATGTATCGCTCTTTCTCTTTATTGTAGGCAAACAATGCTTTCTTATTCTGCGGCAGCAAGGAAACACAATTCAGTGTGTAATCGCTGTGAATGCGGAAGTCAGCAAACCTATGGTGAAATTCGTATCAAAGTAAGCAATGAATATTAATTTGAATGATTTTCTCATGTACTCGTATGTTGATAGCTTGTTCCAAGCTACGGCTGAATAAAAATAACTTCAGGTTACTAAGGTTCCTGTTCAATTTATGTCTGCTCCGGCTCATATTTCTGGTATTTGCCTTTCATATAGTCGCTTAGCGTTATTTTTATGGGCTTCATTATGTTGATATTTGAATGGTTGAGGTCTAGAAGTGGTTAACTTATTTTTGTCTCATTTCACTATTAAAGATTGATTCTCTAAATTGCTTTAAATTACCACATACTTATTTAACAAAGTTTGAAGAAAAATATTAATGACATTTAAATTTTTTTCAAAGAGGGGAAACAGTTTAAACATTAGTTTTATTTACCAAAAAATGTATGCTTCCATACGTTCCCAAATAATAGTGATTGAATAATATTGATATTCACATGTATTTTAGAAACTGAATGTTTTTCTTGCAGTGTTTCCAAAGAGTCAATTATTGATGTTTGTGCAACTGTGAGCAGAGTTTCGTCACCCATTGAAAGTTGCACGACGAAAAGCCTCGAACTGCATGTAAAAGAATTTTGGATTGTCAGTTCTGCTAAAACTCATTTACCCCTGTTGATCGAAGATGCTGCTCGTAAAATAACCCAAGATGAAGCAAGTTACCTCTTCATTCATCATTCCCAGTTGATGTAATATTTTATTGTAAAAATAACGTAAATTTTATTTTTGTTCTCACTCTACAGGAACCTGAGGGATTACAAATTAAAGTTAATCAAGATACTAGGCTGGATAATCGAATTTTGGATCTACGTACGCCTGCTAATCAAGCCATTTTTCGTCTTGAAGGAGGCGTTTGCAAATTATTTCGCGATATTCTATCTCAGAAAGTAAATATCTATTGCTCTAGCGATTCATTATATCGCTGAGAATGAAAGTGAATCGACTTTACTCCATTATGATTCACTTTTCTTTCAAGTCAAAAAGTTTTTGAATTTACGAAAATGCGTTTCATTTTCCATTCATTCTCCGTGATTTATTTTCGATGTGACTGATTCGAAGAAAATTGAAATGTTTTCTCCAAATTATAGGGATTTGTTGAAATTCACACGCCAAAAATCATCAATGCTGCCAGTGAAGGAGGAGCTAATGTATTCACCGTTTCATATTTCAAAACATCCGCGTATCTTGCACAGTCACCTCAATTTTACAAACAGATGGCAATTGCTGCTGATTTTGATAAAGTGTTCACAGTTGGCGCAGGTTATTTTATTAAATTCATTTAAAACTATGTATTTGTTTTTCATAAAATTGGACTTTTTAAATCGTGAACCAATTTAAAAAAAGGTTGTTCTTTTTTACCGAATTTTCTTTGCTGAAAATTTTGTTTTCGTTTTAGTGTTTCGTGCGGAAGACAGCCATACTCACCGTCACTTGACTGAATTCGTCGGTTTGGATTTGGAAATGGCTTTCAAATACCATTATCACGAAGTTCTGGATGTGATTGGCGCTACATTTACTGACATTTTCAAAGGACTCAGAGACCTGTTAGTTTTATTTACTTTACTTTTGAAAAATTGTCATCTCTGTATCCTTGCTGACACGAATGCTCTTTTGCATAGTTATAAGGATGAATTGCGAATAATTTCCGAGCAGTATGAATTTGAACCGTTCAAATTTCTGGACCCACCTCTGAAATTGGACTTTCCGCAAGCACTGGCAATGCTTCGTGAAGCTGGTGTTGAAATTGGAGATGAGGATGATTTGTCTACTCCAGATGAAAAATTATTGGGTCGGCTTGTTAAAAGAAAGGTTTGTAATTGATAGAGAAAGTGCAAAAAGTACTTGACTAATCAAGTTGATGCAACTTTTCTAAAGAAAGTTTTCATTATCTTTGAAAAATTGCCCGTAACTCATCTCATAAAGCAGTTTTTATTTTTTGAAACGTTTCTGTTAACTTTCAATTCAAGGTATCAAATAATTTTTTATCGACTTTTTTAGTACGATACTGACTTCTATATTTTGGATAAATTTCCACTGGCTGTGCGACCTTTCTATACCATGCCTGATCCTGATAATGATGTAAGTTTCTAAAATTATCATTCCCTCGTTAATTCAAAAAAATATATTATATATTTCAAAGTAAAATCAGTCCCACTGAATAAGTTACATTTTATAATTTTTTTCTTTTTACCTTCATAGAAAGCATCCAATTCTTATGATTTCTTCATGAGAGGCGAGGAAATTATGTCGGGAGCACAGAGAATACACGACCCCGATTTATTGAGTGAAAGAGCGAAACATCATGGAGTCGGTGCGTATGGAGTTGGAATTTTTCTGACAACATATTTTAAGTTCACTGGAAATTATTGTAATTCGTTATACAAATGCGTCATGTTTGTAGACTTGGAGAAGATTAAACCTTACGTCGATGCATTTAGGTATGGCTGTCCTCCCCATGCTGGCGGTGGAATTGGACTCGAACGCGTGGTGATGCTGTATTTGGGGTTGGATAATATTCGAAAAACGTCTATGTTCCCTCGTGATCCGAAGAGACTAGCCCCTTGAAGTCATACCAGTTTTAATGGAAAATTTGTTGATATTGTTTATCCCCAAATAACGATGTTTCTTATTTATGAGAAAATTTTACGCACTAATCTATCAACGTGTCTTCTTCCTTTTTTTAAGTCAATGTAATGAATTGAATTTTGAAAAAGTTGGTGACTTTTGATGAAGAATAAAATGTGTTCCAATCTAACTGTTCTTGAATTATATATACTTTGATAGTTGACTAACATTATTCTACTCCTTGATGATGCTTCTTGACTTCAAGCCCTATAAGGATATAGCTTGTATTATTTTGTAATGGTGGCTCTCACGATGGTCGCGTATATAGAGGCAGGTACTTCAAGTATTTAAAAAATATTTTTAGAGGTCGAATATTAACCATTGTAAATTATTAAAATATTCGTCCTAAAATAATCAACGCCATGTTTCATGAGATTTTTTCTAAATATTTACGAAGCCGATTAACAATTTAATTATCTACCTGATACAATGTGATTGAGCTAGATACAGCGGTAACTTTTGAAACAACCAAGTATTTTAAAATATTTATTGAATTCCTTCAACAACAAAATAGATTTTATAAAAAACTCTACCAAAAGCAGGTTTTTGGCAGGTTTTCGTTTTAACTTTACATAAGTACTTACCTAATTCTGTAATTTCCCCAAATAACAAGGATTTACAAACCACCTAAAGTTTATCAGATGATGCCAAAGCATTCACTCATTCATTTCAGCTTCATTAAATATTTTATTTCATACAAGATTGAAAGTTATAGAAATGAGTAACACTTTTCTTCCAATACAAATAACATAAGTACCTACCTGTATAATTTTTTTATTTCACTTAAATTAGCATTAGTTAGGTGCAAAATTGATGGCTTAATAAACTTAAAATTAGAAAATGATGAATTGCAAGAAATTACAAATAATTAGGTACTGAAACCATTCTGAAGGTGCAGGTGTTTCACTTCATAAGTGTCTTTCTCAACACTACTGAAAAATTCACATGCAATAATGCAACTTGTGAATTTGCGAGAGTGGAGGATTCAGTATAATGTTAGAACTGCAATGAAAAAGATATATTAGTTAAAGTTTTTAATAATTAAAAAGCAAATTCAATAAGTAATTAAATAATTGTTTTTGTGAGAAAAATTTGTTAACTCTAAGGATAATATAAGCTATTCAAGAATTTAATAGATTGAACTTCACTGAATAATTCTTCTTCAGCTAAATTGGTCATCTCTTGTACTGAGAGAGGTTTCGGTAATAATTTTCATCATTTTGGATAAGAAAACAGGGGCAATGCAATGAAATTTCCACCAAAATAATAAAATATATAGGTAAGGTCACCCGGGGTAAGTGAGAACGCAAAATTCACTAATTGCACTTTGATTCCTTATAACTCGAGAACAAATTGACTCAGTGCTCTCCAATTTTGTGGTCAGTTACTTGACACTCTTTATAATAAGTATGCTGAGTTACAGCCTCGTACCTTCTTTCATTTTTTTTTTTGATTTTTAAAAAAAGTTGAGTTTGTGTTCTCACTTTTCTGTAACACGGGGTAAGTGAGAACACTGGATGGGGCAAGTGAGAACGTAAGGAACATTCTATATTGAACAACTGCAAAAATAATCTGGGGCAAGTGAAAACAATTAGTATTATATTGTCACCATTATAGACCAATTTTTTTTTTTTTACATCAAAATATCGACAATATTGAAACATTATTGTATTCAAACAATTAATATTAAATTTTCACCATTTTAGACGATTTAAAAAATTTTTTTTTGCTTTTTCAAATTTACATATAAATTGCAAGTTCTCACTTGCCCCGGTCTCACTTCCCCAGGCTCACATTTATTAAGGGAAATTGAGAACGCAACTGTATTTGTGTGATAAAAAACATTTTAAATCCCAAATCCACATATGTTGCATTTATTGGTACGTAAATGATGTACTTACTGTGTGAAATTCATATATTTCCTCAAACAAGTTGACTGAATTTGTAAATTTGCAAATTTGAAATAAATTTCAAACGTAATTTGATAACTCACAATTTTACTATCTCAAAATAAAGTGTGTTATAACAACTGGATCGCGCATATCTCATGTTAGTTGTTTGCATTGGGTTAGTTTCTAACACTTCTCATATGTAGCGCTTCAATATATGTACGTTATTCGACTGATTCGTACAGGGTTCTCACTTACCCCGGATTCTCACTTACCCCGGGTGACCTTACTGTAAGTATTTAAGATAAATAGCTGAAAGTAATAAAAATGAAAAGAATATCTTATGTTAACTTAATGAGAAAAGTTATTACTCGTACATAGGTCTAAATTTTGTATATGTACTCCTTTGTAATTACAAGTACATTCAAGAAACTACACTCACATGAATTTATTTGACCAACGTTCAATGGTTCATAATCTTCATAGTTCTCGCTATCCTCATCCACAGGCGCCAATTCATTCAAGTCAATTTCAAGATCGGATTCATTTAAGTCAATTTGAAGATCGTGCATCTGTCTTGCTAAACTTGTTGCATCTATGATGATATCAAATAGTTATTTTCCAATGATCATGTCTACACAACCCCACAAAAAATGTACCTAAAATTACGAACCTTCTGGAACAGCTACTGAAGATGAAGAACCGGTTATTTTAGCTCCTAATTGTTGTTGTTCTAGAAGTTGGCTCATTTTTGATTCCATTTCTATCAGAAATATTATGGTATCAAATTATTAGTTTCTTAAATTCTCAGTTGGTTGTTAAATATACTTTAACAAAAAATGCGTCTACATGTTTAAAATACGTTTTTGTTGTGTGTGTGTTTGTTTCAGTATTATCCGATAAAAGCAACATGTCAATTTTGTTAAGATTTAAGTGAATCAAATAAAAGCGTATAATCAGGGGCATGCGCACCATATACCTGACCAATGTAACTCATTGGGGGCCCACACAAATGATAGCCCTGCAGGTAGGTACATGAATGTTACAAATTTCAACCCTTAAATTAGCAAAATGAGACACGGTGAGATAAAATTATAATGCAGTGCATAGGGTCATACCCTATTAACAAAATCTGAACAGAAACTTGAACAGCAGAACAGAAACGCGGGTGGAAATTTGGCACTACAGCAAATATTTTTCTGCAATGCGGTTTTTCAATTGCATTCCAGCAATGACTGATCAAAAAAATTATTCAGCAGATGGTTGAACTAATTCAAGGTGATGTTTGAGAGGCCAGGAGGGGAGAAATTGAAATCCAGCTGTAATATTGAATACCCACTCACACTTGAGAAAATACCGCAGCAATGCAGTTTTTAGCATTAGGTTTTTACAATATGTAGTTGCTGTTACTATATTAAAGGTAGTATTTAGTAGCAAGTTTTTCATAATTGTTGCTGTTGAAATATGATAGCTGAAATATTCTACATCAAATTTTTTAATAAGTACCTACTTGTTGTTGCTGATACTGTTTTAAATCACCTATTTTTTATATTTTTGCTGTCGTTTCATTTCAGTGAAGTGCAGCTGCTTATTTTCTTAATTCAGCTGTAAAACCTTGAATAATTTAGCAGTTGTTGTAGATTTCATAAACAGCAAAGCAATATTTTAACAAATATTTGCCCAAACTGCTGTAAATCTACACCATTTTTAGAGCTTTCTTGTCAATGGAGATAAGGAACCATCATCGCATTGGAAAAATTCAGTTTCCGTTATTTCTAGCGAAGTTATAGGAGTTTCAACTGAGACTTACATTTCCAAGTTATAGTCAAAGTTTAATGTAAATCTCAGTTAAAATTGCCAAGTTATAAGTAGAAAATATATATAATTGAATATTATTATTAAATATTTGAAAAAAGTGTTTAGCAACTTTGTCATAATATCAAAAAATTTGAATTCAGAAGTACCTTGCAAGATACAATTAACAGGCAAGTGGGCTTGAGAGGCCCAGAATACAAATTTTATAGAGGGAAGGTGGACCAGTGTGAATGAGAGGGTGTAAATAATTGGAGAAAAGTTACCTTCATTGAACTTGGTTTCCAAAAATGATGTAAATATGTTGAAAAAGTCCATCAGTTTTATGAGTAAATTTGTATCTTCTCTAATATTGTTTGAAAATTCTTTAAGGACTAGAACATATAAATTTTACACCTGTTAGAAAATAATGATTCAATTATCTAGAAGTGGTAGCACTGTCAATTGTATATTTTGCATAGTAGTTTATGATGTTAGAGATGTTTTATGCACTTGTGAGACCCTAAACCGGTATATCATACGTATTATCACTCACAAGCCCCTTTTTGATAATGTCAGACCGGTTTGTGTGTCAAGCAAGTCTGTGAGGTGTATGAATAGTTTCCCTTGCTCCTACCACTCTGTAAACCCCAAATCTTCATTTTTTTTGTCTGGGACTTATGAGTACCACAATCAGTTATATGAACAGTTTGTGCAGGGCCTCACAAGTGTCGTGGTTTATCTTGGGTTTCGCATATTGTGTCACAAAATTACAACTAATAATCTGTTGAGAGGCTCAATGATATCAAAGTAATTTTATTCAAATACAGTCCTACACTCGTACAGTCTTATTGTGTGCTTATTCATTATTACATAGTATAGTGTATTAAAAAACACCTAAATTGTATGTAATTGTAATTGTGCCTAAGTAGCATCTATTCCAACAACATTTAATGTAGGCCTTAGTGAATTTGATTAGATACCTTGGAGTAATCGAATATCCCATTGTGGGCGATTGTCAGCGGCTAATTTTGAAACTGAAAATAAAATTAAGTCATATTTATATTTAGCATTAAAAAATTAATTTGAATGTAGCAGTAACAACAAAATTAGACCAATTGGAATTTGCAAGATACTACAAATATAATAGGTAATCAAATTTGTACAAAATGACATGCACAGTTGTTCAACGCATTTTTACAGTTTTATACCTTCCATCAAAATAAAGTTCAACTGTTTGCCACCAGATGTCAGTTACTTTGCTTTTATCCGTAATATTACAGACTAATACACATACATATAAGAAATGGTAGAGAATGGCCTGGTCACATAAGAGCAGTGATCGCTACCACCACCATAACACTTATCAAGCCACCTTAATTAGGTAAATAAGTAAGCTAATTATTCAACATGAAACCATTGAGGAATACGGTGATAAAAGGTAAACTATCAATATAGAAGAATGAACACCGATAATCAAAACAAGAACATTGTTATGACAATTGCTGTAAACAAAACCTCAGTCTTCTGAAGCCATCATTACACCTAACTTGAAAAATTCATTCATTCTATTTTTGGCTCAAGTCTAGTCAGTGGACATCACCCACCTCTGGTTATACTTTTTATCAATATAATTGATTAATGTTCGTGTGTTCACCTTATTTTGTAATCTGCATCTTTTTGCATACTACCTCACCAAGTTCCCTTTTGCATGGAACAGTTAATCATATAAGTGCACTTTACATCAGTATCCCATGAGAACTACCCAAAAACCAATGTTCCAGAGCTTCACATATTCTGTTAGATTATGTAAAGCCCACTTACTCATAAATCGAATGACAGTAGCCCATCCACAAATCTCAGCTGGTAATGACTCGATAACTGAAAATATTAAAAAAAATAATTCAGCAAAATATTGTACTTCATTTATAGGCGGGTAATCTCAGACAACCAGCTCTGTCCTGACAACATTGTACTGAATGATTGTTTTATTTTACGAGGTAAGAATTTATCATTCTAGAATTCGAGTATACCTTGAACAGATAAATATAAGTGATAACAATGTCATGCTAACCTTCAATAAAATAGTCAGGATGAAACATATCTGAAATGAAAAATATATTTATAGATATAAATAAAAACATAGGTTACTAACTGACATAACAATACATCAACAATTTTATAAGCTCACCTTCTCTGAAAGCCTGCAATTTAGAAATTTTATTGGAAAGTCTGCTAGGATTAGTGCAATGAACTCTGTCTCCAATTTTTTTGTAATCAACTACACTCACAGCTGGTAAAACACAGAATAATAATATATGATAATGAAAATAAATATTGCAAGTTTAACTGGCATACCTACCTATCTATATAGAAATTTGTAAAGAAAAGAGGGGGTGTAAAAAGGAAAATATTTTTATTGCAAAAGTTGAATATTGCTTTTATGGACGATTATTTGTCCATAGTAACTCTAGGTAGTTTCTCACTGTCTCAAGAGCCATAATATTCTCCCAAAAACACTTTTTGACAACAATAATACAATAACAATACGTGATCTTTACACAGTATTAAAAATTTCTGTGCCAGAAATTATTTTGCTTTGTGTAAGGTTTCAATAAGATTAAATTATAAATAGCACCTGAAATACTATTTCATTGCTCACCGACCCTCAGTCTAATTTTTCCCTTTGCAAAGAATAAGCTGACAAAGCAATTTAAATCAAACACTGAAATCTTTCACTCTATGGATATTGGACAGTTATATCTTTCATTGGCTATACAATGTTCCAATCAAAGGAACAAGAAAGAAAATTCACCAATTTTTGGCTTCTTTTGGCCAGTCCGGGAAGACTACTGAGGATTTCACTTTTCCAGACAATCAATCTTTCCAAATCAGACAGTAGATAAAAGAATTCTTTCAATTTTATAAACTTACTCGTATCCGTTTCAGCTCTCCTGTTGTGGAAAATAAATCTTCTGAAGGCTTGTGGATTCGATAAAAGATTTAACAAACTAGATTTCCATCTTGTAATAACTTAAATAAAAATATGAAAAATATGCTGACTAATGATGTATAAGTTTCAGTAAGCTATGCAGATAACACGAATGTTATTGGTTGTTCCATTAGATTATTATTTCAAAAATATCTGTATTGTCAACAGGTCAGATTTTTTTTCACATTGATTTCATTAAGTGTATCTTGTCTGGATACAATTACTCAGGACTGCAGCTAACACAAAATACTGGTATGAGGCGAATTTAATTCCAGAGGGTGAGGAAATCAAAGTCCAATGTACCAAAATGCATCCTCTCCCCTACCATTTCAGGAGAAAAGTTTTCCTCAAGGGCAAGCAAACAACTTTGCTTGGGGGCATTGCCCCTCAGCTACCTAGCTTCCACCCTGTATATACTCGCATCAACTCAGACCAATGTTGAAACTTTACTTCCATAAAGAGGTGCTCTCTGAAATGTCAAAAATGGCACACATTTTCATTTTCAAACACATTTTCATATTAGGTGTTTTCAGACGCTACCAGTCAACTGAAATTGCCAGTTTTTTTTTTTGCTGTCGACTGGTGAATTGTTGTTAACCAGTTGGTTGGGAGCGTGCGAACATGTTTTTTCATTTTGCTGGGAAAAATATATTTCAACTGACAGCCTGTAGGAGTGCTAAGTGATAATACTAATATTGATCCTAATCCTATGATGATCTCAACCAGGGTCTATACGCGCCGTTAATGTTTTCACAAAGCTGAGAACAAATTCCCTTATTATCAAAAAGAAATTGTCCTATTTATACCGTCCGTTAAAATTTATTGGAATGGGATGAAGAAATACATAGAAGATACAAAACAAACATTTCTTATCACAGAGTAAAAACATGTTTCATACTCTTTCCATTATCGTTTTCCATGAAAGATGGATTAATCCATCTTTTATGGAAAGCGAAAATGGCTTTGGGAATGTGAAAAAGTTTTAGTGCTCGTATGAACAGCAGCATTGCATTCCATTGATCCATTTTTTTAGGGAATTAGTTTTCGCTTTTGTGAAAACGTTAACAGCGCGTATA
Organism: Parthenolecanium corni; assembly: GCA_038050395.1. Lineage (NCBI taxonomy): Eukaryota > Metazoa > Arthropoda > Insecta > Hemiptera > Coccidae > Parthenolecanium > Parthenolecanium corni. Next base: position 20,006,937 of record JBBCAQ010000034.1, on the reverse strand, counting down.
GACCCAGCTTCAATAAAACAATGGATGATTAAAACAAAACAATGAAGATTGAGGATAAAATGAGGTTACACACTGTTAATTTGAACATTGATGAAGTAAATAATCCCACTTTTATGAATTTGTTGGGTAATTTTCATGATGATATTTTTTATAACATGATCAATGTTGATCATTTTGCTCATTGACAACAAAATTACTCGCAATTGGGACAAAATGGAGAAAAATAAAGATTACCATTGAATTCAGTGTGAAAAATAATTTCAGAATCACACTAGTTTGATTTCAGTATATTTTTCTGTGAAATAAATAAATTTCATCTTCAAAAAAAAAATGAAAGTAGTACCGGTAATAAGAAATTAAGGTGGGGATGTATAAGCCTGAATTTTCAAAAAACTGCTCACCATCAAATGACTAAATTTACCATCACCTCATCCACTGCTGTTTAATTTTTAATAGTTTACAGTTCTTCTGTTTTTCCAGCTAATGTCCAAACGCATTTCTGGTTTACCAGTGTGAGCGTCCAAACGCGTTTTTGTTTACAGAACTGCGAGTTTTTACAGATTTTTGTAAAACTGGAAGCGTTCAAAAACACCTATTATAAAATCTATGAAACTCTAAAAATAGTTTCAAACAAACTATGGAGAACAATTCAAACAGCTCCACTTTCAATTTCTACATTGCAAAACATAATTAAGGAACAATGCATGTTTTTGTTTTGCATGGAATGTAATGAAAATTATGTTTACCTGTAATCATCTTACTCTGCACCTCTATAATGAAGTACTCTCTTGTATAATCATACTGCCGACCTGAAATTTTGAAAGTGTATTTGTAAATCCAGTGAAAGAAAAAATCTACATAAGTAGGTACATTTTAGATCTCAAAAAAAGAAAAACATTCAAACATCTTAAAATTCACGTAAAAATTACTTGCATACTTATTCATTATGATTGATAGAGTCTCACAAACTCACTCTGGTAAGTGTGTTTCTTAAAAGCAGAAGCCTTTAATTGTACTTACAATGCTCAATACTGTCAAACAACATTCGGATGACTGAAAGGGGTAAATAGTGAAGGTTACCTGCAACATAAGTATGTAAAATGAATAAAGTTTTGAAAAAATCACACAGGTACTACATTATATCGAGAGAATGTGAATGAGAGTAACTGGTTTATTTAAATTACTATACCAATAATGAGAGGGTTGATTGAGACTGGAAGATTCAAAATGAGCATAAGCACATTCCAATTATTTTGATACAACACATGTCCTAAAAAGCACATAATTTGGTAACTATTAGTATTATCCATCAAAAATACACGAAGATTACAGATTTTTGAAATAACTTTTAGATTTTCATTGTCAAGAGGTTATGTAGGTATAAGCTTGTAAGCCAATTTTCAGTAAAATCAGGTTAAAATAAATTCTCTTTCTCATTTCAATGAATGGAAAATGAGGTTTGCATTTGAAATTTTGTTGATAGCCTACTCACTAGTTGGAAATGAGTTCACGTTCTAAAATTATAAGTATTTATTGTGCGAGGGGCGGAAATTCAAAACATTTCTAATTTCACGTTTTTTATAAAAATCCTAACCAAGAGTAGAACTCAAAATTAAGAATGTTTCCAATCAAAAGGAACAGCAATTGTGTAATACAAGATAAACAGATGAACAAAAATTGGAATGGTTGATTTTGAGTATCAATAGATATCTTGTCCCACTTTTTGGACAAAATTTATCAGGTAAGTGATTTAAAATATCTCTTTTTGTTAAACAAATTCAGGATATATCTACTAAATTCAGGGTAGTTTTTAAAATGTGGGTATTTTTGAAGTTATCAAATTGAATTAGCATACTTTATAACTCACCTGGATTTGGAAAAAGCCGAAGTATTGTTTGTAGTTGAGGCAAATTTGGATTATTTGAATCAGGGCTATATTCGTAATCAATTCTTATTATATCACCGTAAGTCACTATTATGATTATAATTGCAAAGTAAAATTATTATCACATCAAGTATCACTTTGGGCAGAATTTTGATCATCGGATGTGGGACTGTTGCAGAATATTGTATGACATTCATTTAGATTTGCAACTGTCAGATAAATACATCAAACTGTGGCATAAACATATGTACAACTACCAGTATGAGATACTTGTACACCAAAATGGCTGCTAAAATCTGAATTCTGACTGTGGCATAATTTTGACTAACTGACATACTCTGTCTGTCCAACACAATTAAAATTTGAAGACAGACAAACACGATGAAACCTGAAACTGGAGTCCAACTGTGGCATATTTCTTACCAGCTGTCAGAATCTGATTTGGACATTGTGAATCCCAAAATTGGATTCTGTGTCTTAATTTTAAAAGACTGTCTCAGTTGATTAACTACCTGATGATTATAAACAGGATTGTAACTTTACTAAAAAAAAAATTAGTATTGCTTGGTCCCATTCTCAATGTTTACAGTACTTTTTACTTGCTTATTCTAGATACTTGATAAATTTTACCAATTTTGTATAGTAGTCTCCACTATTGTTCAGGGATGTTCTGTGAACATCCCCTACTTATCTCTTCAGGGACAAACTTTTTAGTAAGAGGTTTACCTAGGTAAATGAGAGATCAGCAGCTTCAGTTTTATACAACTTTAATACATAAAACTTTATACTGTGGTGCACATCAAATAAAATATTGGAAGCTATTCAAGTATTCACTTAGCACTTCACTGGTCACAATAGTAGTAAAATCATGTCACAGAAGTGCATTCTAAATTGTACATGAAAACTGAAGGCAGTGGTAAACAGCTGTTGATAACTATGACCATATTTGGTCATTTTGTTTTGATAATGAATTAATATAACAATGGAAAACTGTGTGGAAGATTCTAGTATATTTGAGGAAGAGAAATGGATTTAGGAAAACATTAGAAAGAATTAAAAGGTAAAATTTGTATGGAAAAATATTGGTAAACAATTAGAAGATTGACGTGTGCTAGAGTGGTGTGAATATGCAGGCGATGTGTGCTCAATCGATGTGAAGGAAGGAAAACAAGAAAGAAAGAAAGAAAGACAAAATAATGATCGACAGAGGGGAAGAAAGGGAAACACACGCAGCTGGCACACTGGCCAGTTGTGTCAGCAGTTTGTGTGTTCTGTATGTGAGTGAATGTATGGAGTGTATAGGCAATTCATTGCATTCTGTCAGCTCATCAGCTGGTTGCCAAATTTATAATGTATTATTATCACGAATTTCTGCAGTTTACTTCAGTGAATTTATTGTTCAATGCCCCCTTTTTGGGCGGACAAATGGGCACCTCATATGAGGTATCCATTTGAACATGGAACAAGTATAAATTTTGAATTGTCCCAGACTGCCCATTCAAATTATAAATAGTATTACCGAAATTGTTTTCAGTAGGTTACCAAACAATTGAAAAGTGAATTTTCTGGCAAAAATGTGGGAAGTGTGAACTACTGAAAAGAAAGAATAAGTAAGTGTAGGTAAATTGAATTACTCAAGACATTTGATATTTTTCTTCTTACAAGTGTATCAGTTTGATGATATATATCTTTTCAAAATATCAGATCAATCAGAGTAAAAATCAATCAATTTGAAACCATTATATCAAGCTCGTTGCAGCTCAGATTAATCAATAGGGAAAATAGAAGACAATACATTATAATCATACCTTTGTCATGGTATAATTTTCTGAACCAGGTGGTGAGACGTGAAAAAATATCTTGCATTGACCTTACAAGCTCTGTGATCCCTCGGTTACCAGGTTTTGTAGCATAATTTTGCATAACTAAAATGCAAAAATTATTGTTCAATATCATTATTCAAAGTATGATATACATGTATGTGTTACGGTTAATGTGTATAATCTGGTAATTCTACAGAATCACCGGCGATTCTTTAGAATCACCTAGCGTTTTGGTGAATGTATGAAATGAAGAAAAATTTCACACATTGACCGGTTATTCTATAGAATTGCCTGTATGTCTTGGGGAATGTATGTAGTTAGGACATTTTCATGGTAATACCTGTCTTAAAAGATGAGCAGACCAGTCTTACAACTGAGTGTCATTTTGTGTGTTTTGTAGAGTCAGATCTATCAATACAGACTTTGAAGACCGAACATGAAATGGCATTACAAATCACCCTCTCTCCTCAATTCCCAAGGCTTTTCACCAGACTAGCTGGTAAAGGCATAATAAATTTTCTCAAAGTTTTACCAATTGTCCAAACTGTGAGTAAATTTGTATTAATTTTGTAATAATACGCTATTTTAAAATGCATTTTCTGGTATTTTTTTATACATTCACCAACCACCCTAGGTTATTCTGTAGAATCACCAGTGAATGTATGAAATTTCATTCATTCACCGAAGTTAAAACAATGTTACTGGTGATTCTATAGAATCACCAATTACACACATTAACCGTAACATATGCATTTATAAGAAAAAGGCCTGGAATCAAATTGAGTACATTCAAAGACACTATCGAATGATGGTGAAACTCACAATTTCTGAATTCAGGCCTGTTTTAAAAATAGTAATAACAAGTCAGTATTTTGATATGGTTATATGTTACCCCTGAGTGATTGTTCCTCAACACTTAATGAAAATCTTCCATAAATATTAAATGCAGCACCACGCACATGAGATACTGAAATAGATGATACCCAATATTAAAATCCCAGATGAAGATAATTAACTAAGGCCCATATGCAAAACATACCTCAAGGAAAAAAAGTTGAGAATTCCTTGAGGAAAATTTTGAAGAAAAAATGGTACCTATGTTAAAAACTCCTTTAATCCATTTATGAGAAAATTGAAGGAAATGCTTAAGGTTGGTCAAGAGATACCTCAGGGAGAGAATTTGTTAAGGTACCTTCATTATGAGAAGTATAGTTTTAGGGTAATTTTTTACATACAGGCCTAAATGAATGCAAATCAATGACGTCGTCAGCTTTTGAAAACATGGTTAGTAAGAATGTCCAGCTATGTATGTATTTATATATGTTACCGTTAAAGTATTAATTCTAGTTAATGTATGAAATCACCAGTTAATTCATACTTTAACGGGGTAGGTGTGTAATCAAAATACTTTTACACTTTAACTAGTTATTTCATACATAAACTAAGTGTGTTCCGTTGATGTTTATAAATAGCCTGACTATCTTATCTTGACAATAAGACTTGTGTTTGTTTCTTGTTGTTATGTGTATTTGACATAGCCTAGCCTACCTATATTATGTGCATTCAGTTGGTTCTTGCTCTTGTTTTAATACACACTATTTTTGTGACCGCTATTTGTTAAATCATGAAATTGACCGTTTATAAAAAATTTTATCATAAAAGTACGGTTACAAGTGTAAACAAAACTTAATTTAAAAGTACTAGATGCAAAATTAGGGAAGACAAACCAAACACGTTATTTATTGCAACAGCTGTTACTCCCATGGCATGTAGAGTTACATTTTATTCCATTCTTGACGCACAAACAACGCTTATTTGTGCAATTTTGCATGCAGTGACATCTCACAAAGCCTTGACCATTACCTGTAGTTTATGAGAAAGCCACTGATTGTAGCAAAATAGTGGCGGAGGTAATGGGTACTTCATCAAGCTGGACAAATTGTTTGTGGCTGAGATCAAACTGGGAGCAAGCATACAGAGAGTTTATGATTCCTTCTCTGGTTCCTAATTTGTAAAACCCATCTTCAGTTTTTTCAATTACGCATGCTAAAATGCTCCTCGCGTCTGTTTGCATCTAGTACTTTTAAATTAAGTTTTTTTTACACTTGTAACTGTACTTTTGTGATGAAATTTATTATAAATGGTCCATTTCATGATTTAACTAATCATATCTCGTCAATTTATAGAATAACTAGGTATTTCATACATTATCTAGGTAGACTGTGAAAAATTTATATACTTTAACTGTTTTGCAGTTAATTTATAAATTAACTAGTTATTTCATGCAATAATGACTGTAACACTTTAACGGTAACATATACAATTATCAAACTGGTCAAAATTAATAGGCATATAAATGGTTTGGCTATTTTTTACATATGACTTGGTGACTTAAAGCAAGGAATAATGGCCTACTAGTGTGTAGGTAGGTGTGGTGTTTTTTAAAATTTTTAATTTAGAATAATGAGCTGACTACGCCAAAGAGGAAATAAAGCTAAATAAACTTTGATGTTAAATCAAATCTTACAAGCAAAATCAATCAACATCAATCTGCCGCAGGCTGGCTTTGGAAGTCCTCCAATTGCTGCAAGCAAACAAACTTGATATATTTATTGAAAATTTTACTGTATATGAATGAAAATCACCTCGCAGAAGAAACTGTAAACTGAAAATATCTAATGAGATTACTTTTTTCATTGCTTCTTTGGTACAATATCGCACACTCTCTACAAAACTGCTACAACTCGCAAAAACCGTTTTTTCAAGAGAGCCGTTTGAAATTTTGAATCTTAAAACTGTCAGTAATCAGTGAATTTTCAACGGATTTTGTTTGTTGAAACATCAAAAGACTTGTTTTGTGATCTAGTTTCTGAATGTAATAACATTTTCCCCTTCAGTGGTCAACAAATAGCCCCCATGCAAGTTGTATCCCTATTGTCCAGCCAATAATGAAGAAAATGGTCGAGTTGTATCATTTTTGTACAGTTATATCAGTTTTGTACATAATTTGAGTGTTATTGTTTCATTAATGACGTGTTTGTAGAACTGCAAATTGTATCAGTTTAGTAGAGTAATGTTGAGTAGTATCAGTTTGGTCAAGTAATTTTATCAGTTTGTTTGAAAAAGTTGAGTTGTAGCAGTTTTGTCCATAGAATAGCAGCATATTTCTGAAATTGTAAACTGATACAACTGTTCTGGAGAAGTGGGGGGGGGGGGTAGAATTTCGCCA